>LR753627.1:112500-127486 GCA_902729485.2 Mus minutoides | reverse complement strand
AACTCTTGTAGTTCACGCTTGTTGGCTACCTCGGCTTCCCTGAGGAGTGACGCTGCGAAAACAAATTCTGATTGGTCAGGCCTGTGCTGAATTCTCCATTTATGGACAGATTGCCCGGCCCGAACCCAGCCTGAGCCAGAGAAGAGTTCGGATTAAGTGTTAAGAGAAAGCGGGTCCAGGCAAAGCAGCTGGACAAGCAATCCCGCAGAGCGCATCAGGGTGCATCTCTAGACAGTTGGGGACCGCCAGGTCCGAGTGTGCAACGGGTCTGCTAAGTTTTGCCTTCACCTAGCGTCTCGGATTCCGCCTGGATGGAGTCCCCTCTGGATTCCCATTGGCTCCTGTGAGTGCTTGGGTGTCGGGAGCTTGTTTTTTTGGCGAAGGGAACCAACTTTTGAAGTTCGCCCAGGAGACGGCGTTCCAGCCTCAGTACCTAGGCAGCGGGACCCGGCGGAGGCGCGACCGCGGCGGGAGTCACCATGGTGAGTTGGCTGCGCCACGTCCCAGGACGCCTGACCCTGGGATGGGGCAGGAAGCCCCGGAGCGGGCACCTACCTTGGGCAAGCTGCCCAGGCCAGGGGGTGGAGAAGGTGGACACGGGAGTGTGCACTTCTGGAGCGCTGATTTCCTGCTGTTTGCTGTAAACCGGGTCTTAGCTGGGAAGAGGGACTGAGGAGGGACAAGAAAAACTCTCTGGAGTGACTTTCTGCGCCGGGAAAGTTTTGGTGGCAAAGTTGTTGAAGCTGCCAGCTGTCTGAAGCTAGAGAGTGGGCACGTCTGTTTTCACCCGCACAGCCGTTGGACCGGAGACTTTCTTCTCCAGAGAAGGTGAGGGGCACGCCTGTGTCCCTCCGGTCCTCTCCTCTGGGCAGGCACCGGCGTGAGCTCCCTGGCAGGCTGATCCCGCAGTTGTCCTCCTGGCATCGGGGAGGATCCGGGCAGCCCCGCCTGCGCTGGTGATGGGCCGAGCGCTGCACAAAGGCAGGCAGGCAGGGGCGCCAGGTACTACAGAGCACCTGGAGGTGGCCCGGGCTACGGGGACCCTGTGACGACAGCGCGCAGCGGCAGCCAAGCTGGCTAGGAGCCCAGGCCTGTAGGGTCCCTGTGTGGGGTAAACACCTCCTACGGAGGGCCCCACCCGGTCCCCAGCTCGAGATGACCGCCACCCTCTCCGAGAGCGTTCCAGGTTTTGTTCTTTCCCACTTGGTACTTGGGGGAGTGTCTGGGATGATCAGCCTCTCTGTAACTCATTTGAGACTAAGTCCCCAGCCCAGCCACCCTCCTCTCTCAGTCCCAATAACCTTAGCCACATCCCCTGGGTTTTGCCGTGGTGTGGCTTTCCTACCGAAGGACAAAAACAAAGATTGGATTTTGGAGAGATTGCCAGCCACCCGGACCGAAAGGAGGGGAAAAAAAAAACTTAAAAAACTTAAAAAATAAAAACTTTTAAAAAGTTCTAGAAGGCTTCAAAGTTTCCACACTTGCTTCGCGGTAGAGGAACTTGTCCTCCCGACTTCGGGGAGGACTTGTTTAGTGACGGTGAAGGTGAAGCTTACTAAAAAAGATGCCTAGCATAGCGCTGGCTTGAGAAATCTGTATCCCAGATCCCCAACGCCAAGCATCCGCAGCGAAGGCCGGGCAGAACCTACATTCAGTTCACAAACAGCCCTTGCCTCCCCCCGCCCCCCCCCCGCGCTATTTATTCAAAAGAATGATTTTAAAAACAAACGAAACCTTTAAAGGGCATCCTGGCCCCAAGCTTTTACTTTCCACATAGTTCAAAATTATGTCACTTTTGCCCCTGTGAGAGAATACTTCATTTATAAATAACCCCCCCCCCCGCGCCAGTTTCGAGGTTTCAGAAGTCAGTCCACCCTCATGGTGTGCCCTGAGCTGCGGTTGGGTGGAGTTTCTCCGGCCTCTGACCGCTTGAACTTGAACAGTGATAGTCCTGGTGCCTAAGAATTGCTATAATTACTTTCCATGGTTCAATATTTCTAAAAAAAAACCCCGAAATCAATGTGTTTATGGACAAGGACTTAAAGAATTTTACTGTATGTAATTGCTTAAGTGCTACCTTGAGAAAAATCCTTTGTTAAACTCACTTTTTTTTTTTGGCTGTGTAGACCCGAAATTAGCCTGTGATGCCT
This sequence comes from Mus minutoides, assembly GCA_902729485.2. Taxonomy (NCBI): domain Eukaryota; kingdom Metazoa; phylum Chordata; class Mammalia; order Rodentia; family Muridae; genus Mus; species Mus minutoides. The sequence goes on along the minus strand of LR753627.1, from coordinate 125,336 downwards.
TTTCCAAGAGACTTGGGAAAACATGCTCAATTTGGCTCCTTGCAGTTGGGGTAGTTTATTTGGTCCATCAGATGTGGAGGTGTGTCTTAGAGTCCCTTTCTCGGTTGATTTATCAGGGTAGACAGGGTGTAGTCACCTCCTCCTGGGTTCCCTGCCAACAGCACAGATGGGCATGTGGGGCCACTAGGAGGCTATCTGTGCATCAGATATGGTTGCCCAGGCCACAATTTACTGCCCAGAAAAGTTGAAACAGCTGGCCATCCTGAAATGGATGTGCCATGGACAGAAAGAACTCTAGTATCTAGAGTCATTTGGACAAAATTAAAGAAAACTTGTTTCTTCCATGACTTGGAAGTTTGAGTGGGCTTATCAGCTGTGTGAAGTCACCTTAGAACAGGTACCCACAACTCAGATAGTCCTGTGAGAATGCTCAATGTTTCTGTAAGAAGTCTCTTGGGCTGAATGGAACTTCTGTGTTATGCATCTGTCTGGGCCTGCCCAGTTGAATCCTTCAGCTGTTTAAGGACAGGAAGGGATGGGCCATTACCCTCGGTGGGTGTGGCCAAGAATTAGCACAGAGCACGGGCCTTTGGCCAGGCCGGAGGAAGAACACCTGCACTGTGAACTCTCTGTGCGCTTGTGTGATGGTTGCTCTTGATTGGCAAGCTGATAGGATTTAGAATCATCACAGAACGAAACCTTTGGGCATAGCTGAGAGTTTCTAGCTTAGGTTTGTAGAGGCTGCAAGACCCAGAGGGTGGCACCGTTCCTGGGGCTGGGCTTGTATACAAAGGAAACTGGGAGCTGGGTTCCAGCAGTTGTCTCTCCCTGCTTCCTGCTTGCTGGAACGGCCTGATGGCTGCCTCTGGTGTTGGCTGCCTCTGGCATTGGCCGCCATGCCTCTTCCCCCTTGATTGTACTGAATCCCCTCCATCCGCTCAGACAAGCCCTTCCACCTGTTCCTTTTGTCAGGAATGTTTGTCACAATAGAAAAAGTAACTAATTGTGTGTGTGTGTGTGTGTGTGAGAGAGAGAGAGAGAGAGAGAGAGAGAGAGAGAGAGAGAGAGAGAGAAAGGTGCTTTTTAGGAAGGTTTGGGAGCATATTATTAGACTCTTCATCCATACCAACTGAACTTACTCAGCTGTGACTCATGATGAAAATTGCCACTTCATATTTATGAACACAATTGTATCGTTCACTTCTCCCTCATATTCATTAACTACGGGATACTAGATCACCTTGGAAAACCCAGAATATATTACCAGGCCATAGTTATTACCTTTTCAATTAGGAGGCTCGAAGAGGTGTGTGTGTGGCGGGGTGGGGTGGGGTGGGGTGGGGGGAACTCTGTATGTACATCATTATAAATGAAGAAATGTTGTTTAGAAGAGTGCAGAAATACCCTGTTGGCTAAAACTTCCTTCATAGACTCTGGCTTTAGGGTCCATGACAAGGTAGTTGGTGGCCATGGTCTGTTTACTGTATGACGGACTAAAACCTATGTATGTGAGTCTGCTTTCTGACCTGGAGAGTGTGATTGATAGGGTTTTTGTGAACAAAATATGTAGAGATGATTGGGTAAACCTGACTTGGCCATTGCCTTTGAAAATGTCTGAGCTATATTCCTTTTTCTTTACTGTGTATTATTCCTGAGTTGCTAGCAGGTATAGTACCCACACACACAACACCGATTCATTCAATCATTCATTTATTTGAGATGGGCTTTCTCTGTGCAGCACTGGCTGTCCTGGAACCCACTTTGTAGATCAGGCTGGCTGTGAATCCAAAGATTTACCTGCCCCTGCCTCCCAAGTTCTGAGATCAAAGGCGTGCACCACCACATCTGGCTACAGAACCGATTTATAACTTAGGGAACTGGTAGACAGTTGATCAAGGGGAAGATAGGTTCCTTCGGGTGGAGACTGGTATGTATTTAGTAAGTCTGGAATGCATTTGGAATGTTTTCTGGGAAGTCAATCTAGTTCATTTATTATCAGATTCTAGAAGTCCCCTGGCCAGAACAACACAATTCAGCTAAACTGGAAAGGGTTAAACTTGATGGCCGAGGGAAGGTTAAGGAAAAGCTAGTTCGGGATACTGCTACCTTGGGGTGCATGTGGTGGGCCAGCCCAGGGCTTCCTCTCTTGGAAGAGAAGCCCATCAGGCACTGGATAGACAGAGAGGCAACATGGGAATGTGAAAGCCCTCCCACCCCCATCTCTGCTGAGGACTCCGCGAGTGGAAACTTCAGTGGAGAGTAAACAAGAAATACACGTCCCATCCAAAGAGGAACGACCATGGTTATTCCACTGACCATATTACCAGGTTCTCTTGTAGACACGCATGCGGTCTGGAGCCTGTGCTGGAGCGGCTCATTTTTAAGTATCCTGATGTCTCTGACAGGCCAAGCACCGCTCTTCTGTGGTTCATCTGCTCGGAGCCACTACGAGCTCAGTATGTGTCTGTGAACCACAATACTTCCTCCCACTACTTGCTAGCCACAGGGTCGAAACAGTACCTAGTGATGATGTCAGTGTTCATTGCCACATCTACGTCTTCTCCTAGGGCCTCGCCAGGGAGGGCGGTTGCCGGGTATTTTGTACCTGTGGAATTTGGCAGCTTAAGCAGGGAAGGCTTCCGTACAGCTGCGCTAATTGGAGCTGTCGGAACCTGACTGAAGATGGCTGGAGAGTGGCTAGGTCACGCCTTCCGCTTCCCTTGTTAACCTTCATCCTCTGTATCAGTGAAATGCTCCAGGCCCCAAGGCTGCAGGGCAGCCCCTCTTTCCGCAGTGCGGGAACTCGAGGGCTATCGCCAGAGCACCTGCAAGCACCTGCGAGAGTTTTTAACAACAAAAAAAACAACAACAAAAACCACCGGTGTCTAAACTGAGAGCCGAAGACCACACAGCACTTCAGTGTAATCTGATGTACCTTCTCGCGAAGAGTAGACGACGACTCTCTCCTGAGCGCAGGGTGACGAACCTTTCTTGTACACTTTCGAAAAGCGGTAGTAGAGACAAGAAGAGGTTGTTTGGGTCCGAATTATGCAATTTTAAGACAGTCCACCTAGGCTGGCCTCTAACTTATAGTCCTCCTGCCTCAGCCTCCCAAATGCTGGCATTACAGACATGTGACACAACTGGCTATAATATGTAGAAATGTTTGGAAACCTTTAGACAACCATAAGATACACTGAACCTCACAGTGGGATATGTAGGTACATACAGACATGCGTTTTCAGGTTGGAAATTTGAGTAATTTGCTTTTGATATATATATATATATATTTATATTTAAGATTTACGTTTGTACTTACATAAAATTTATGTTAAGAGTGAAATAAAAATTGAATTACATGTGCATGTATGTCTGTGCACCATATATACATGACCATGTACATGCCTGGGCCTGAGGATATAAGCAGAGGGTATGTAAATCCCTTGGAACTAGAGTTACAGATGGCTGTGGTCCATACTGTTTGGATGCTGAAAATCAAATCCGGGTCCTCTGCAAGAACAGCCAGTGCTCCAACTGCTGAGCCATCTCCCTAGCCCCATTATTTGCATATGTGTGTATATATATCAAAGATACAGCAACTTGTGTTTTTACCCTTATGTAATTAAAAAGTTCCCAATAGTATTTTTTTGATTTGTTTTGGGGTTTGGATTTTTTTGTGGTTTTGTTAGTTTTTGGTTTTTGGGTTGCTTTTTTGAGACAGGGTTTCTCGGAGCAGTCCTGGCTATCCCAGAACTCAGTCTGTAGACCAGGCTGTCCTGGATCAGAGATCCACCTGTCTCTACCTCCCAAGTGCTGGGATAAAAGGTGTGTGTTGAAAGATAAAAGGTGTGGCTTATTTTATTTTCAGTAGATTATTTCTGTAGTGCTAAGACTCTGTCCAGGCTTTGTATAGTCAGGACAAGAACTGTGGCTTTGAACCATGTCCCTAGACCCTGATATTTTTATTTCCCACTATGCTTGGACTTGACATTTACAGAGCAAATAAGAGGTTAAAGGGTAAATGCCAACGGTATTAAAAATAAACATCTCAGCTATGTAAGCTCCTTCTATAATAATAGCAAGCAAATCATGTTCAGAATTTGTAGTTCAGAATTTATTTTGGCACAGCTAACAGCTTATTGGTCATCCTATTAGAATTTTTTTTAACATATTTTTTTGACAGCTAAATCAAGACAAGCAGAATTCATGGTCCTTTTCTAAAATAATGGCGCTGACTTTGACAAGCCAGGGACCTTTCTCTGCATATGACATGGACGTGGTCTTCACTTCTGAGCTCCTGCCTCTAGAAAAAAAAGAATGTCATCATTCAAGGCCTTTTCAGTTTTACTTTTTAATCCACCCCCTACAGTTATTTATTTATTTTTGTGTGTGCACACGTGTCTGTAGAGGTTGAAAGGCAACTTGCAGAAATCACTCCTCTCCTTCTAACTATGTGGGTCCTGGAAACCAAACTCAGGCTGTCGGGTTTGGCGGCAAGTGTCGTTACCCGCTGAGCATCTTGCCAGCCTTCCAGGTACTTTTGAATAGTTGTTTATGAGCCACAAAAGAAAAAAAAACATTTTTAATAACAACTTCCTTTCTGACCTAAAATACTCGTGGCCATGTGACTGCCATCTTACTTACTGGGAGCTCTAACCTGGTCCCTCTCCACTGTCTCCTTCCTCTGAGGACTGAGCATCCACCCTACTGGAGGTGCAGAGCAAGCATGGCAGTCAAGGAGACAGGTGCTCTGAAGGGAACTGTGATGGCTTGGGTGTTGAGAATTCTGGTGTGTATTAAACATTCACTCATAGTATTTCACAATTATACACCGCGTTGTAGGATATACCTTCTAGAACACCCAAAGAGAGTTTGAGATTTATGCCTTAAACTTCTATAGAGAGAAGGGGCCTGGGAGATGACCTAGTGGATGTGGTGCTTGTCATGTAGACATCAGATCTCCAGCACCCACATAAAGACCAGCTTACGGCAGCACTGGGGAGAAGGCAGATCCTAGGGGCTCACGGGCTGGCCAGTTTAGCTGAAGCACGAAGCCTCCAAGCTCAGTGAAAGACCGTGTCTCAAAAATTAAGGGAGAGCAGTGACTAAGGAAGATATCTCTACATCCACTTCTGGCCTCTACATGTGCCCACATGCTACACATGCGTGTATTACACACACACACACACACACACACAAGTGGACAAAAACAAAGGTTCCCGAGCCTTCGTAGGGCTAAGGATGCAGCTAGGTCAGCAGGATGCTTGCCTGGCATGCATGGAGCCCTGTGTTTGACTCCCAGCATCACATATACCCAGTGTGGTGGTGCACACCTCTAATCCCAGAACTCAGGTGATGGGTGGAGGTGGAGATAGAGCTTTGCAGGAGCATCCAAGGCTCCTCTTTAGCTAAGTAGGGAGTTTGAGGCCAATCTAGAGTACTCGAAACCCTGTTTCAAAGATCGAGTAGCAGGGTTGGGGGAGGAGAGGCGGTCATCCAGTTTAATGACTTCTGAAGGCTCATAGCGAGGTTTTGGCCGTGCTAGTGGCAGCCTATGAATTTTCTGATCTCCGTCTAAGAAGGGGATGGATTAGAATCTTATTTTCTCAACGGTCTAGACACGACCAAGAGAGTTTTGTTTCTGCGCTCTTTCCACATAGAGAAAGCCTGCTTGGAGATGAAAGCTTGTTGTTTTTGATTCATTGCCGTTTAAACTGGAAAAGATTCTAAGAAATAAAGTCTGAAGCATTCGCCCATTGCTCTGCAGCAGCACAGTAATTATTTTATGTCTTTGGGTTTCCTTCCAATCTCTTCCAACCACACTGTTTTTATGTCTCATTGTCATTAAGAGGCAACTATATCACTCCTGTGTTCTGTATTTTATTTTATTTTTTCATATCTTTTATAAATCCTTCACCTTGGCAGACACAGTCATGGTCTTTGCTGGTGGAACACTTCTATGTAGTCTGACGATAGCCAAACCTAAGTCATACCTGTAGAAAAACCTCTCTTAAAAGTATGTACAAGAAAAAGTTCTCCTGCTACTCACTACAACTGCCATGGTAGCAGGCCACTCATCTTTCTGGGATGCCAGAGACCAGGGTAGGGGGCGGGGATCTTTTTGGTGTACAGTTGGAACTGCAGTGTACACTCTTGTATCCATAACCTCCAAATATGTATGGATGATGGAAAAGCCCCCCTCCCCAGGCCTGCCACCATCTAAAGGATAGTACAAGACCTTCTATTTTTTTTCTGCAAGTTTCAGCCGAGAGATGCCTTCCACATACTATTAGGGGGCCTGAGATCCAGAGGTGATATAAGGCTCGGGAAGAGAATGGAGAGAAGTTGAGTCCCTTGATTGAAACCTTCACTGCTCCTACAGGCCCCTACATCTCTGCTGTGTTCTGTGTCCTGTGATTTGACTTCCCTGCAGATCTCTGCAGCCTCAGGAGTGTAAAATAAAGTCTCAGGAGCCTGAAGGTTGGGGGGGGGAGCATGTGGATGGGGAAAGATTCAAGCAGCGCCCTCAAGAAATGAGCAGAGGTATTAAAATGGCCATAGCAGACGTGGCTGGTAGTTCACTGTGTCACCGGCACCTTTTCTGACTCACCAAATATGTATTAAGTGTCTGTCCTCCGCGCTGAGCTCTGGGAAGACCCACAAGGCTCGTATAACTGTAATATTTTACTTGCTTTACACTTAAAAAACAATGCAAATGGGACTAAATTGCATTAATTTTAAGCAGCATGGACATAGCTATTTCTTTGTTATTCTGTGCTTTCTAGCATCTTTTTTCAATTAAGGAAAAATGCATATAAACACATACGTACAATTCTTTGTATAATTTTAGGAGTTGCAGGAAGCGGTGAAACTCACACAAAATCATTTGTAGAGTTGAAGCAAATGTTATGTCTGAGATGGATATTAAGGTGAATGATCAGCTTTGAACTTCCATTAGGTTTTTTTTTGTTTGTTTTGGTTTTTTTTGTTGTTGTTGTTTTTGGTTTTGGTTTTTCGAGACAGGGTTTCTCTGTGTCCTGAAACTCACTTTGTAGACCAGGCTGGCCTCAAACTCAGAAACCCACCTACCTCTGCCTCCCAAGTGCTGGGATTAAAGGCGTGTGCCACCACTGCCTGGCCCCCATTAGGTTATTTTAATTACTTGGCATATGGTGATATCAAGAGTAAGTCCCCACTGAGTACAGTGTAAAGAGTGACGGGGTGGGGGTGGGGGTCATGTGCGCCATGTTGCTCAATTCTCTAGTTATCATCTCTTAGTCATCTTGCCTTGCTCCAGTGTGTGTGTGTGTGTGTGTGTGTGTGTGTGTGTCCCAGTCACTGTGATTTCAATATTATTTCTCAGGATTCTGTGTGCTAGCTGGCCAGTTCCTACCTGAGCCATCTCTTTCTGTGGTCAGCTGGTGGCTTGGCTGAGGATGGGAGATGTAGGATGGCCTTACACGCCTGCCTGGCAGTTGGTCCGCAGGAAGGCTGTCAGACTGGTCTGGGCTTGTTTACGTAGTAGTGGTCACCAAGAACAGCAGGAAACGTAAGTGGCAAGACGCAAAAGTTTTCTAAGTTTTCTTTGCATCATATTTACTGTTTTCCTCGTGGGCCAAAGCAAGTCACATGCCTACACCAAGAATCAATGGGAGAACAGACTTCCTCAGGACTGAGATATAGTCCCTTCCCACCACCGTCTCTCCTTCCTCTACAGAATGAAGTGAGGCAGGAATAAACCCGGAAGCTGTGCTTTTTGAGTGTGTGTGTGTGTGCCCACGTGTGTGTGTGTGTGTGTGTGTGTGACAGGTACAGCAGTGTTCCTGACCCATCCTCTGCTGCTCTTCCCAAGGCAGGATGAATATTTGAGACCTCTTGGTCTCATTCCAAAATTGCTTCTTTGCCGTTGTTGAAAAGAAAAGTTCAAAACGATAGTTAACAAGAAAAAAGGAAAGTTCTTTTCTATCTACTGAAGGGTATTCTGTGGAAATGGTCAGCACTTACCTTGAGCCCAGACTTAGAGTACCCTGGGTGAAGCCAAACCAGAATGGAACTCATTACCTTCCAAGGCGAGGGCAGAGCATGCTGCCTGATGCTGCCTCTCTAGCCAGCCCTGAGCTGTTCATGTGGAGAAAAGTATTCCTCACACAGACAAAAACAGTTTTTCCTTGGTTGAGGAGAATTTCTCTGGACTATAAGATGATTCTCAGAATAACCCGTGTCACTTCCACATCATGTGAACCGCAAAGTGTGCCATCTGCAGACTCCTCTGCAACACTTGAAGATGTGAGGTGTATAGGATTATGTTATTTCTGTTCACAAAACTTAAAGAAAACAAGCCATTTCTCTACAAATCTCTCCATAGCCCCCTGCTCCCTTTCTCCCTTTCATTCTCTCTCTCTCTTTCTCTCTCTCTCTCTCTCTCTCTCTCTCTCTCTCTCTCTCTCCTCTTTTATCTCTTTTAAATTTTTTTTGAGGCAGAGTCTTACTTTGTAGCCCAGGCTGGCCTCCAACAAGCAATTCCTGCCTCTATCCCCTGAGTGCCAGAATTACTAGGGTTGTAGGCATGTGTCTCACCACACCCAATTCTTTTATTTAGAACTACAGCAGTGGGGGGAAAACTAGCTCAGGATAACTCCCCATCCATCTTTTTTCTGCTTCAATCTTCCCCTGGCTTATTTGAGGGTCAAAAGCTATCATAGAATTTCATCCACAAATACTCATTCTGTTGGGATTTAAACAAAGCAAGACTTGGCACTTTGCTCCTTGGGCCGGAAGAAGGGGTTTGTCCCACACAACCAAAGCTGGTGGCTTCCCTTTAACTTGTAACAGGAGAGCCCCTGTTTTATAGAATTGTGGAGATATCTCTGCTCACTAAGGGGACTTCCCAAAGTGTGACCCAGTGTCATTCGCAGAGAAGGTGTGTCTGGCAATAATACCTTGGCATGTACTGTCGTGATATAAAGGATAGGCTGTCTCCCCGACCCTCCCAGTCTTAGCTCTACTCAGGTACTACATTTAAGCCTTCGGGAGTTAAGGCACTTGTCACTAATTCTGACTATTTGCGTTTGATCCCAGGGATTTACAAGGACAGAGAGAGAAGCAACTTTTTGAGGTTTTTTTTTTTTTGTTTTGTTTTTCGAGATAGGGTTTTTCTGTATAGTCCTGGCTGTCCTGGAACTCACTTTGTAGACCAGGCTGGCCTCGAACTCAGAAATCCGCCTGCCTCTGCCTCCCGAGTGCTGGGATTAAAGGCGTGCGCCACCACGCCCGGCTGAGAAGCAACTTTTAAGAGTCCTCTGACCTCCACATATCAACTGTGACACACATGGCAACCACCCACACCACATACAATAAATAAAAGTAATCATTTCAAGACAGAGTTTCTCTGAGTAGCCTTGTATGTCCTGAAGAATCGGTATAGACAGGCTGACTTTGAGCTCAGAGATCTGCCTGCCTTTGCCTCCTGAGCGCTGGGATTAAAGGTGTGTATCTTTAATTTTAAAAAGAAGTAATAATTTAAAAGGAGGAAGAAGAAGAAGAGGAAGAGGAGAAGGAGGAGGATGAGGATTCCTCTAAGATTCCGAGAAACACACTAGTAACGTAGGTAAATGCATGGCTGTGGTAGGTTCTATTTCCTCGCTAACTGGAAACACTGAGAGTCACAGCCTTTATCCCACATTCAGATTTAATATTCTCCTGTGATCACTAATAGAAGAGGGGGGCGGGAGCTGGGAAGCCTGGGGATTCTACAGTGTGCACCTGCTCAGAGTGAGAAAACAAAAGAAAGGCCTTAACCAGAGGAGTTCTCTCTCCTCCCACCTCTTCAACCTTTATCCTTCCCCGCCCAGCCCTGCCAGCCCTGCGTAGCACTTCTCTGAGCGAGCGAAGGGTCAAGCCTTGTCTGTTCTTCTTAGACAATGAGGCGCTGTCCTCCTTGTTTGGGGCTGTAAAGAAAATCACCAGTGCTTAGCTGTAGTAGTGTTTAAGGGTCAGTTGGCAGAGGTGGCCCTGGATACTGCAGGGGCCTGACGGAGTGAGTGGCAGGACCCATCCCAGTGGCTCTACATCTTCAGGATTCCTGCCTAGCCTCAGAGAACCACGTGAGGTTCCACTTCAGGCTCTGAGGTTGTCTACCATCACCTTGTCTCTAGCTGGCATCCACTCTGTGCTCCATCCCCAGCTTACGGTCTGGTTCTTCTTTGAAACCAGCCCCGATTCCACTTTCCTGTATCTCACAGTTGCAAGTTATTGCTTTCAAAATTCTGTCTCACTCCATCTGCAAAGATCACAGAGTTCTGCACATTTTAGTTTTTCTTCTGATAGATTACTGTTCAGGGTGACTTATCTCTGCATCCAGCATCTCCTGCCCAGTCCATTCTGCCTGCGTGACATTTTGTGACATACTATGCTACTATATGACCCTATTTTAAAATTCAATGGGAAGGGGCTGGAGAGATGGCTCATTGGTTAGGTGCACTGGCGGCTCTTCCAGCGGACCCTGGTTCATTCCCAGAACCCACATGGCAGCTCACAGCTGCCAGTAACTCCAGTTCCAGGGTCTGATACCCTCAGATAGACATATACTCAGACAAAACACCAATGCACATAGAAGATAAATAAATAAATAAATAAATAAATTTTAAATGTAGTGGGAAGGCTAGGAAATTAGTTCTGAGTTCATTTTCCAGAACTCATAGGGCTGGGGGTTGGGGCAAGCCATGTCTGGTGGCACGATTTAGGAAATCCACAGATAAGGGAGACAGAGAGGGTGGATCCCTGGGGCTTCGTGGCTAAAAATGCCTAGCCTACCTGATGTGCTTTATACCTTCGAGATTCCTTGTCTCAAAAACCAAGATGGACACCACACACACACACACACACACACACACACACACACACAGGACAAATTAAAACAAGAAACTTAATGCTTGCATTTCTCTGTGCTTTGTGGAAGTAGAGACATTCTTTAAAACCGCACACCCTACATCTTTATCTTGAAAGGCAGCAGGAGAGTGTGGAACTGTCAACAGGGCCAAGTGCTCTCAAAACCCTCTGCGGGAAAGCCTTGCCAGGGTTGGTTCCTCAGCTGAGGGAACAGAGGAGGAGTGACCCTGAGAAAGGGCCCTGAGCCTTTCTCTTTGATGGGCATGCTGCACTTGTCTAAGCTAATACAAACCGGCAGGAAATTGTTTAAAAACAAAAGCAAACAAAAGCAAAAAAACTAAGCAAACAAACAAAAAAACCAAGCTGAAGTGATTGCTTGCTGTGAAATCTAGAGGACTTGAGTTCAAATTCCCAGGATCCCCCCGTGAAAGCTGGGCATGACCATGCGCCTGTTACCACAGTGTTGGAGGATAGAGACAAGCAGATCACTGGCCAGCCAGCTTAGACAAAACAGTGAGCTTCAGGTGTGATGAGAGACCCTGTCTCAAAAAAGTAAGGGAGGGAGCAAAAGAGGAAGACACCCAGCATCTGACCTCCATGCACCTGCAGACACATCTCCACATATACCACACACAAAGGCTGGGGATGTCATTGAGTAGAGCAGTTGTCTGGCATATACAAGGCCCTGGCTTTTGTTGCCCCCCCCACACTGAAGAAAAAAAATCAAGGGTGGGGTGTTGTGTTGCATGATTTAATCCCAGCACCCCAGAAGCAAGGACAGACAGATCTCTGAGTTTGAGGCCAACCTAGTTTACAAAGTGAGTTCCAGGAGGGCCAGGATTACAGAGACCCTGTCTAAAACAACAACAACAAAACCAAAAAACAAAAGCCCTTATCAACCATCCCCAAGGAACTGAGGGGCCTGACTGGACTTTTGTGTGGATTTGGAGGGTGGCTTGGTTGCTTAAAGTTTCTAGATAATCCAAAGACTTGCCGAGTCCATCAAGTATCAAAATAGGCAAATGCATGCTCAAAGAGTGTAAAAGAAAGCTGTTTCCGGTTTGCTGGGAGTGAACTGGGAAGTTGTCTGTGCCACTGTGGAAGCCAGAAAGAGGCCCAATCCCCAGTCACAGCTTGTAGGGAAGAATTCTGACAGGCTCGTAGGGTGGAGACAGGCAAGGGCAGTTGGGGACCTCTTGCCAGTGAGAGGTTTTCAAACGACATTAGGTCATCAAATACTTGCTTATTCTTACTTCAGCAGTAAACTCCCAAGGAGGACACTCGTGCTTATGGCTGGATTTGGCTGGATTTGGTTTTCTTCATTGCTCAGAACAAGCTTTGGCCGTGTGGCAGAATGGGCAACTTAGCTGAACCCAGACATTCTGTTTCCCCCAAAGTGCAGAAGACCCTCATCCCATCCAGCTCAACTCACTTGCATTAACTACATCCTTCAGAGAATGAATGATTGACGGCAGGCAGACAAGTGCTTGTAATCTGAAAATGTTTGCAAAGATTAAAAATAGCCCCCTCGTATAAAACTGCACTTGGGTTTCCTCTTCGGTCTGCTTTTAATAGAACAGGATATTAGTGAATGCGGCTGGTGAAGGAAGCTAGGGGGTCCAAAGGGGTTCTGCGTCTATTTCTTGCCTCTTCTCTTCCTATCCTTCCATAGGGAGACCATAAGCCTTGCCTGAGGCCACACTACCAGTTCTGTCTTGTCACCCCAGGTGTGGTGCTGCTCTTTGCTGAGAGAAATTAAACCAAAAATCTATTACAGCAGGCAGTTTGCACTCATCCCTGCAGACCAGCCTGTGCTCACTCTGACCCTCAGCCCTCAGCCCTGCAGACCAGCCTGTGCTCACTGAATCCTGAACTGGAGGAGTAGTCAGGCTCTTTCTGTAGGTCTGAAAAATCAATGCCAGGTTAACGGGATGGGAAGGCCCCAGAGA
>LR753627.1:0-107500 GCA_902729485.2 Mus minutoides | reverse complement strand
GATAACACTAGAATCATATGTATATCCTTAGATATTCAGATTTGAAGTTACTGGAGGAAAGTGACATAATTTCCAAATAATTATTAGTACTAATAAGGGTTTAAATCATTGTCTTCCTCCCTTCTGCCCCTACCATGCCCAGGTCTTAGGTAAGTTCCTAATGAGTTCCCCCCGAATCCCCACACATTCCCAGACAGGGACCTTCCTAACCTATACATTCGCTTTCTTTGTCTATACATTCATAGTACCTACCTTTTGTGAGCTGAATCTGTCTCATATAGTCAATGTTGGGTTACAGCCACACAGTTTTATGTCCTTAGAAAATTGAGGTCCAGAGAGCCTCTGTAAAGTCACCTTTGCAGCTCTTACATCGATCCAGATTGGGAGTGGAAAGCAGACGTAGCTATGTGACTTTTTGAAGCTTCTTGGATGCTTCCCAAAAGCAGTCAAGGTTAAGAGTCACAGTTGGTGAATATTTAGGAATCATTGAGTTGGGGATGTTGCTCAGTTGATAAAGTGCTCGCTCACCCATCATATGTGAAGTCCTGAGTTTGATTTTCCCAGCAATGAATAAACTGAGTGTGGCGGTACACACCTGTAATTCCAGCATTCTGGGGTATAGTGCTGGAGTTCCAGATCGTTCTCCAGCTTTCATTCAGGGTTAGCCTGGGCTACATGAAAATACACATTACTGGCTATGCTGTGATTTGGTTCACACCAACACACACTGATCAGTGTATATTTATCAACGGCATTAAGTGCACTAGCAGGAGGATTTCCAGGTTTGTTCTGTGTGTTTTGCTTTTGGAAACCTGTTTATTGAACATTCCTACTTCTATAAAAGGGGGTGAAAGGTGAGCCTGTTGGACAGCCTTGGGCACCTTCAGGGATGGCCACCTAGTCCACTTTGGAGCTGTGCCTTATACTGGAAACCTCTGAATCTTGATATGGCTAAGAAGCCCCTGAGCACTTTGGGGATGTGACACAGACTTGTTCGTTACAGAGGCTCCAAGCAATTCAGGTGGGAGACTTGTCACCCAGGGCCATGGCTTCCCAGCTCTGTGGAAGAAAATAGTACTCAGGATTTCTATCCAATTTTCCTAAAAATCTCTCTCTCTCTCTCTCTCTCTCTCTCTCTCTCTCTCTCTCTCACACACACACACACACACACACACACACACACAAAACATGGGTCTGGAGATAGAGCCCAGGCCTCGTAGTCACTGGGTGAGCCTTAGAGCCACACCTGCACCCCCCCCCCTTTTTTTTTAAAGATTTATTTATTTCTTGTTTATGAGTATACCAATGCTCTCTTCAGACACACCAGAAGAGGGCATCAGACCCCATTACAGGTGGTTGTGAGCCACCATGTGGTTGCTGGGAATTGAACTCAGGACCTCTGGAAGAGCAGTCAGTGCTCTAGCCCCACACCTGCACCCTTTACTTTCTGCAACAGTCTGCACTTTGCTTCAGAATCCTTCTCAGATTCACATTCTTCAGCTGCCTTTCTGGTCAGTCAACCTTCTCTGGGCCACTCCCTAGCTGTGTGAAGGAGGCAGCGTTCAGCTACCGAATGCTTCTTAGCCTGAGGCTTTCTAAGTCCACTCTTATGGAGAAAGCAGCTCCTGGCTCCCGGAGGTCTAGGGTACCTCCCTTTTCCTCGAGGTCCTTCCCTCTTCATAAAAAGTTATGCATCTTAGAAACTTTCTTTCTAAATAAATTATTTCACAATTTGATCCCATACCATCAATATGAAAATAGCCCAGGCTGGCCTCAACTCAGGATCTTTCTGTGTCTTTGTCCTAAGTGCTGGGATTATATGAGCTAATTCTTATTTTTTAGATATATTTATTTATTTATTTATTATGTGAGTACACTGTTGCTCTCTTCAGACACACCAGAAGAGGGCATCGGATCCTATTACAGATGGTTGTGAGCCACCTTGTAGTTGCTGGGATTTGAACTCAGGACCTCTGGAAGCTAGAAGCATAGTCAGTGCTCTTAACCACTGAGCCATCTCTCCAGCCCCTAATTTTTTTTTAACCTATGTATGTAGATCTGACTGAACTGGAATTTACTGTGTAGACCAGGCTAGCCTCACAGCCTCAAACTCACAGTGATCCTCCTGTTTCTGTCTCCTGACTGCTGGGATGGCAAGCATGGGCCTCCCGTGGGATAGAAAACATTTTTTGATGAACCAGTTTGTTTCATGTAATTTAAATGTCTTGAGTAATTTAAACTTCTCGTAGAGAATGTTTTTTTTGTAAAGTTAGAATTGAGAGCAGGGAAAACTACTCTTTCTTTTCAGCCTTTACACCCCACCATTCCCAACCTTCTGAGTTTCCGCACTACAGTTTGTCTGCGTGCTCATCCCCAGGAAGATCTCAACAGAGGCTAGAGCCTGCCTTGGTTTGAAGAATTTGAAAGTGACCTCCTTTTTTTTTTTCCTTTGAAGAAATTTAATTTTTTCCCACTCAATTGCATTTTAATAGGTTTTAAATTTTTTTCTTTTTAAAAAATTTATTATTGTAAGAGTTTGTGAGTGTTTGTGTATGTGAGAGAGACAGACAGATGCAGGCACAGGCTCAGAGACAGCTATGGGTGTGAGTGTAGAGGTCAGAAGACAATTTGGGGGGTCAGTTCTCTAAATTTACTTGTATGTGGGTTCTGGGATGGAATTCGTGTCAACAGGCTTATGTGGCCGGTGTCATCTCTCATCCCAACGAGGCTTAAAAAAATGGTTCTCTTTTAAAAACTAGAATTTCTCTTCCTTTCCTTTCCTTTCCTTCCTCCTTCTCTCTATCCCTTCCTTCCTTTATTTCTTCCTTCCTTCCTACCTTCTTTCCTTTCTTCTGAAGTAGGGTCTTTTGTATCCTAAGCTGGCCTTAAATTTGTTATGTAGCCAAGGATTATCTTGAAACTCCGGATCCCCTGCCTCTACCTCCTAAATGCTGGAGATGCAGATATGCACAGCCATGCCTGGTTTGTGTGGTGCTGGGAGGACAAATCCAGGGCTTCATACATGTTAGCAAGGACTGTACCGCCCCAGACACATCTATAGCCCCTCTGTATCATGCATATTTAAATTGTGTTCTGGGTGCCATAGATTTAATTCTCAACTTTCTGTAGTTGAGGATCTTTAGAAAGAAGAACCTAGAAGTTGACTATGGGAAAGAAAAGGAAAGTATTGACAGGAAGAGGTGATGGGAAATTGAAAGTAGAGAGAGGGTCTGGGAAGAGAAGCCTGGGGTCCTGGAACTGCTCTTTTGTGGCTTAGAGTGATGTTGGCCCGGAAGAGTGATTGGCAGGCAGCTGGACCGCTCTGATGTGGAGGAGTTACCTGAAGGAAATTCCACCAATCTTGTATTTTAAACATATGGTTAGAGGCCCGGGCACGGTGAAACATACTTATGTTATACAGAAAACCTACCCACAAATGTTATCATTCCACAGTATGATCAGGACCACTGGAGAAGACCTGGGAAGGGTCTCTGTGTTAGAGGAAGATGGATGGGAGCTGTTTAGTACCTGACAGGACTAATTCAAGATGAATAAGACATTTCGGATAGTTTCCTTATGGAGTGAGTGCTGACCGCACAGCTTAAAAGTCTGCCTTTAAATATTGATGAGGTCTTGTGGTTTCACCCATTAAACTCTTACATGGTTTTCCCATTGCATCATAACGTTTACCCCAAGGGGTCAGAGACCTCTCTGCTCTTGCCTTGTGGCAGGTTACAGACCTTCAGCCCTCCCTACCTCCGCAGGCTCTATTTCCCCTCCATCACTGCAGACAGTGGGCTGTGTGGGGACTTCCATTAAGCATGGTTGCCAATCCTGGTAACTGGTTGGCAGACTCAAGAGAGTTTTCTCTGCCCAGCATGGACCCGAGAGTCAGGAATGTACTGTGTTCTGTGGAATTCCATTCCATCTCCTCTCTGAAGCAAAGGGAAACTTTCAACACTGACCTAGTTTATGTGGCTATTATAAAACTCCCCTATTTAATGAAAGTGGAGGGCAATTCTAAACAGAAGCAGCTACCAGACTAATAAAGTCTCTCCCCACCTCTAAAGTTCCGTTCTACTTACTCATTGCACACGCAGCTCTTGCTAAGGATCAGATGCAGTTACACCTGCTTAGTAGATGGATCTGCCTATACCACCAAGTCAGCTCCTGCAGAAGGATTGGGTTTGATTAATCTATACTCTTGGGTGACATTTATCCATGGAGAAGAAGGGGGGAAAAAAAGAAATACAGCTTCCTCTAACCACGATAGCCACATCATGAAGAGAGTCAGGGGGTGTGTTCAAGCCACTTACAGCATTACTCAGGGGAATGGTTGCTCTAAGCTTCGGTTTTACATAGTCCTGTAACGGCTTAGTGAGCGTGGTACTTGGAGCAAGGTACACAGTGTGAACATTCTTTTAAGTCTGGTGGGTCTCGTCTCTGCCAAACATGCAACACCAGAACATGGATTTTACACAATTAAAAAAAAAAAGTCACGAGTGTTCATCCTTCGAAAAATCTAATCAGGTCCGTTGTTGATGGATCTGAATAATGGCCTCCATTGCTGAACAAAGCCAGTTTCTTTGTAATTCCTATATGTGTTGTTTTCAGACCTGAGGTGGACTTGACTTACCTAGAGGAAAGACTTGTTCTCTTAGCTTGTAGGATCAGCTGCAGGCTTGACTCCTGTTTGTGTCTTGGGCAGCTCCGTCTGTTTTCATACCTGTGAGATGTATTCGTGTTGAGCAAAATGCCTTGTGCCTTTAATCCCCACACTCAGGAAGCAGAAGCAGGTAGATCTCTGTGAGTTCCAGGTCATCCTGGTCTACAGAGTGAGACTCTGCCTCAAAACATCAGCAAAAGCCACGAATCCACAGCAAAGCACTTCGGAGGACTGTTACTGTATTACGGAGCAGATAAAGGTATCACTGCATTCAGAGTTTTGTAAACTGAACACTTTGAACTGGTTAAGGTGATGTACGCTTATAACCCTAGCTCATGGGAAACTGAGGCAGGAAGACCTTGAGTTAGAAGCCAGCCTGAGATACCATAGCAAGACCTGGCTCAGGAACAGGAAGTAAAGGAACTATGAGTCCCTTAATAAGTGTGAGAAGAAATTACATAAGCATATATTCATTTTCAGCTTAGGGGTTTAGAGGGTCTACTGGTGAATCACTGTAGAGTTCTCATATGGCCACACAACTAAAGCCAGGCCCTACTTAAAGAAAGCCATAATTTAAAAATAAAAGACATCATGGTATTCTGAGTCCTAAGCCATAATAGGCACAAATGGCCATTAAATAGATGGGGTTTGGTGGTGTTTGTTTTTGTCTATAGAGATAGGGTTCTTAACGACTGGTTTTGAATTTTTGGTTCTCCCTCAGCCTCTAGAGTGCTGGGTTTATAGGTGTAAATGTCCCTTTCTGCTCCAAGGTTTTCTGTTTGTTTGTTTAAATGAATGTCAGGGGTCAGGGGTGTGTGCCAGAGTGCACAATGGAGGTCAGAGGTCAACTCATGGGACTCATCCTTTTCCTTCCACTGTGTGGATCCCAAGGGTTAAATTCAGGTTATCAGGCTCCGTGCTAAGTCCCTTTACTTGCTGATCCACCTTAGTGATCCATTGTTTTGTTTAATCCAGAAAGAAAAATCTTTAAGCCCTTTATATTCACTGGGTATATAGTAGGGAGAAGATGGCCTATAGGACCTGCTGGGGACTCTCTTATTCTTTCACACTGTATACAATGTATCTTGATTGTATCCAGACCAAGGATCCTGGTCACAGATGAATTCCCCTTCCACTTTCTTGTCTTTTCTTTTGTGTCATCTGAAAGAACCTTACACCTGAGTGCAGCCAGCAGAGCATGTATCCTTCTTCCACACAGGTTGGGTCCTTTCCCACTGTCCTTGGGGATTGGCTTCTGTGCAGACGAGCCCACCTCATCCTTCATATGAAAGCTAATTGGTAAATAAAGGCTCAGCTGTCTGGTAACAACCAGTCTCAGGGGCATACGGTCCAATGAGCTTTAAAAGTGTGTCCATCCTAGTGTCTAAGAAATTAGAAAAAGCAGGTGTCGGACTTCAAAGAGATGCAAGGATATCCCAGCCAGGTCTCTTGTGTGTTTTTTTTTCAGCCAAGAGCATCATGTGGCAAATGCAGGAGATGAAGGTGCAAAGCTGCCCTTGATGTAGGACCAAGTCCGGTTTTTATTCTTCTTCATATTCAACATAGATTTATTGATGTAAAAACCATACTGTCCTGATGCGGTCACCAGCTGCTTTCAAATTCCCTCAAATCTCAAATTCTGACAGTGTCTGGCAGATCCCTGTGTGCCTTTGCCAGCGAAGTGCCTCAGTGTGGCTTCAAGTGATTTTAACAAATTCTTTGATGATGGTCCACCTTTTACTGGGAAAAACTCCCGCACATCTACCGACCTGTACCAAAGCTTATTCTATTTAGTTTTACCATCTAATTTATACTTTGTTTATTCATCAAGAAACAAAGTTGTGTGCTATTCAAGAGATGAAGGAAAAATTTTTTACCTAGTCTTACCTTCCACCAGAGTGTCCTTGTTTTTCTTATGTATAGTTTGACAATGCGTGATTAGTTTTAACTGTCAACTTGCTAGGTTACAACCTAGAATCTCCTAGGAAGAGGGCCCCAATGAGGAGTTGTCTGAATTAGGTAGGCCTGTTGGCATGTCTGGAGGTATTGTTTGATTATTAGTTGATGTGGGAAGACCCAGCCCATTATGGGTGGAACCATCCCCTAGACAGAGGGGCCAGGAACTATGTAAGGCTGGAGAAAGCTAGAAGCAAGAAGCAGGCAGGACAGGTGCGTTTGTTCTCTCTGATCTGCACTGTGGATGTGATGTGACCATTGCTCGAGTTCCTGCCTTGACTTCCTTAAAATGAGGAACTGTAACCTGGGACGTAAGCCAAGTAAGCCCTTTCCTCTCCTAAATCGCTTTGATCAGGATGTTTTATCTCAACAACAGAAATTAAGCTAGAAACACCTATTCTGGTACGAATATCTCTTTAATATGGTCCCTTTTCTTTTCCCTTCGGTATTGGAGATCAAACTCAGCATAGAGTTTGAATAGTTTGCATAGGCAAGCACCCTACACTGAGCTACATACTCAGCCCTGACACAGTCTTTGTACTAACTTTTTTTTATTTACTTTCTTTTTTCTTTTTCTTTTTCTTTTTTTTTTTTTTTTCGAGACAGGGTTTCTCTGTGTAGCCCTGGCTGTCCTGGAACTTACTTTGCAGACCAGGCTGGCCTTGAACTCAGAAATCCGCCTGCCTCTGCCTCCCAAGTGCTGGGACTAAAGGCATGCAACACCACACCCGGCTGTACTAACTTTTTAATCAAAGACTATGAAAGACTCCGCTATTCCTACTAATGTATTTGTTGAAACTTTCTAAGTTTCTGCTAGGGTTTATAGATACACACACATATACAAGTATACACGCATTATACCATACACATATACATGCACTGGCACTTAAGAACATACACACATACACATGTGCATTGGTACGTTTAAAAGGATTGGAGACACCTTCTCTCAGGTGTTCTCTGTATCTTTTCTTTGAGACAAGGTCTCATGTAGACAAGGCTAGCCTCTGGCTCTCCATGTACTTGAGAACAACCTTGAGTTTTTGGATTTTTGTTTTTGTTTTTTAATTGTTTTGCCTCTTCAGTGCTGGAATTACAGGCATGAGCCACTACACCCACTTCATATGGTTCTGGGGATCAAACCCAGGTCTTCGAGCCCGCTAGACAAGCATTCTACCAACGAAGCCATGTCCCCAGCCCTCTCTACAGGTTTAGAACCACACTGCCGCCTGTGTGACTAGAAGGACTGCTGAAGCATTTGTCAAGAAATACCAGCAATAGTTTGATTACTGCCATCAGATCCCACTCTGAGCCAATAGCTATTTTGCAGCACTGTCACCAATGCCACTGTTACCAGGGGCAGTGGGTATGAGCCATTCAGTAGCGTTTTCCTGTTTACACCCCAGGAGGCATCTGAATTGTTGAGGCTTTGAAGAGCAAGATACTGCTGATGTGAGTGGAGGCATATTCCTCAAATCTGAGATTATGTCAGTCATAATAACGAGCAAGCTAAACCAATCGGAAGCAGGCTCTACACTCCTGCTCCTGTGGTCTAGCTTCCCAACAGTCTTTTCCTAGGACTTGGCATACTGACACAGTCGATTAGTTTGCTGAGCTAGTAAATTAATTAGATATTCAAATTAAGAAAAACTCCAAGTATAAAATAAGACTCCAAGGCTGGGGAGATGACTCAGTGGATAAGAGGACCTGTCCTGTAAGCATAAGGACCTGATATCAAATCCCTAACACATAGAAAGTCAGGTCCAGGTATCTATACTCACATACAGAGACAGGCGGATCCTAAGAATTCACTGGCCAGCTAGCCTGGCTTACACAGTGAGACCCTTTCTCAAATAAACACAGGAGAAGAGCAATAGAGAAAGATACTTGCCATCCTAGTCTGGCTTCTGCTTGTGTGCACATCCACATGTTCACATGCATGTAGCATGATCAGAAATCCCAGCTACAATAGACAGTCCTCAGCTTCAGTTACTTTATATAAAGGATAGCTTTTATCTGGCTGGTTGGCTACATTTTGAAATGTAAGACTATTGATAAAAAAAACAGAATCCTGGCAGATAGCAAACTTCTGTCCTGACTTATGATATGGCCCCACACTTCTGCTGCACCTCGGATGTCACCAGCTATCACCAAACACCTGGACTTCTATTACTGTCAAGTGAACTCACGCATGCATGGCTACTGGCTACAGTGAACTACATGATTGGCTTCCAGAAGAGTTTTGCCTATTCACATGTCTGTCGAGGGCAGAAAAGGGGAAGGAATTATGTAAATAATAATTTGAGAGTTAGATTTGTGTGTGTGTGTGTGTGTGTGTGTGTGTGTGTGAGAGAGAGAGAGAGAGAGAGAGAGAGAGAGAGAGAGAGAGAGAGAAAGATACCTTCAGAGGCCAGAAAGGATATTGGATCTCAAGGAGCTGGTGTCCTAGGTGGTTGGAGGCTAGAAGCTGAATTCGGGTTCTCTGCAAGAACAGGATACACTTAACCACTGAACCGTCTCTCTAGTCACCCCACTCCCACCCCCAGAGCAATATTTTTTAAACACATCCTCCACCACAGAGTTTCCTGATGAGGGTAATTGGTCATTCAGTCAGGAAGTTGCTGTCCTGTCATACACTTCCCTCTTACTGGGGTCTGTGTCTAGAAGGGCTCACTACCTCCAAAGTGTTTACTTAACTATAGAAACTTAGGAGGAATCTACTGAAAGTGCTCTTTGCAGTGTAAACACAGGAATAGGCCTAGGGGTGGGGAGAAGAACTAGAAGCCGAAGGAACGGCGGAAGGAAAGAACTGGAAGAAAGTGGGAAATCAGTTTACTCAGAGGAAAGATAACCCCGTTCATCAACGGGCAAAGGGCCGACTGTGTGTGTGGTCAGACTAAGGTGGCTAGGAGGCATTCTCCCAGTGGTGTAGAAGATTGGCAAGTTTACACAGAACATAGTAGAAATGAAGTAGTTAAAGGAGCAGCTGGAAAAACAGCATGTGGAATCGGGGTGCAAGATTTCAGAGTTTTGTTTTGTTTTGTTTTGTTTTGTTTTTTTGAGACAGGGTTTCTCTGTGTAGCCCTGGCTGTCCTGGAACTCACTCTGTAGACCAGGCTGGCCTCGAACTCAGAAATCCGCCTGCCTCTGCCTCCCAAGTGCTGGGATTAAAGGCATGTGCCACCATGCCCAGCGATTTCAGAGTTTTTTTAAAAAAAGTGGCCCTCCTTAGGTTGTTCCCCAGAGGGCTGCTTGTAAGGCCATCGCAGACAGTAGACCCTCCAAGGCCTCGGAGAAAGGAAGGCCAAACTCAAAACTCACCTCCTGCTATGTTTACCTCCACACCTCTGAGGATTATGGGAAGACGAGAAACTGTTTAGCTTCTTTATACAATAGAGACACCCACTTAAGACACTATATCTAAGTCTGAGATATAGCTGTTAATAGTGCTTGCCTAGTAAACACGATGTCTTGAGTTCTAGTCCCTCGAACTCATGAAAAAAGGCAGCTGTGGTGGTGCATGCTTGTAACCCCAGCACTGGGGAGGCAGAGGAAGGTCGATCCCTGAAGTTCGCTGTCTAGCAAGTCTAGCCAAAAGGATGATCTCCAAGCAATGAGACACCATGCCTCAGAAAACAAGGTGGGTGAGACCTGGGCTTGTCCTCTGACCTCCGCATGCACAAGCATACCATTGCATACAAAGTAAATAATCACATAGAGGATTGCAGGCGCAGCTTGGTGATAGAGCGCTTGCTGGCATGTGCAAACGCTTAGGGTCTCCTCACTCAGGACTTCAGAAAAAGACAAAAACTCTGTGGGGCTGGTTGTGGCAGCAAAGTTAGAGCCAACTAACAGAAAGCGAGCAGAATGAATTCCCGAGTCCTCGCCTGTTCTATGGTAGCACAAAGGTCTGCTCTAAGTAATGGAGACAATTGGTGTGTGTGGATTTGGCATTAGACTGGACGATGACCATTCTGTGGAGGATGCTCCCAGTTGTCACGAGGCTGTCACTGCTGTTCAGGTTAATCCATGTGCATCTGTGTGCCTGTGCCCTCCTGTGCCCCCTCACAGTGAAATCTTGGACCCCTGTGCTTTATTACATTCTTCTCTAATTGCAAGTTGTGACTTGGGGTTCACTTTTAACTCTGAGATGGTCAATGTGTTTATAAGTGCTGTAGAAAGCCCAGATTTCATTTCCATTAAATTGGCTACATTATTGGATGCATTAATCTGGTCATACACTTTATCTCACATAGGGATGGCAGCATCTAGAAGACTTTGAATTCCCTCTTGCCTACGTCTTGCCTACGTCTTTGCAAGCTGAGTTAACCTCTCTGAGAATATAGTTCCTCACGGACCAATCATAAATGCTGTCTGTCTGTCTGTCTGTCTGTCCACTTGATCTGCTTCCACTTTCAGACTTTTCTTTTTTTTTTTAAGATTTATTTATTTTATTTATGAGTTCACTATAATTGTCTTCAGACACACCAGAAGAGGGCATCAGATCTCATTACAGATGGTTGTGAGCCACCATGTGGTTGCTGGGAATTGAACTCAGGACCTACCTTTGGAAGAGTAGTCAATGCTCTTAACTGCTGAGCCATGTTGCCAGCCCCTGTTTTGTTTTCAAAGAGTCTCAAGTGGCCAGTCTGGCCTGAATCTATATTGCCAACAGTGACCTTTAATTTTTATGACAATAATTATACTTACTATTATTATTTGCCTTATTATTATTATTATTTGCCTCTAATCTCCAAGGTACTGGGTCTATAGGCATGCACCATGCCACTCAGTTTATATGATGCTGGAGACTCGAACCCAGAGCTTTGTGTGTGCTAGGTAAGCGCTCTGCCATAGGGTTTGAAGGTCCCAAAAGAAAATGGGTGGAAGCAAATGCTCTGCAAAATTGCAGGGTAGCTTTTGCTCTTTGCTTAATTTCTACTTATGTGTCAGTTCTTATCTAGTGCCTACATTCCAGGCTAACAAAGGAGAGCTTTGGGCTGCATTCGCCTTGAATTAGCCTTACCTTATCCTTATTTTAAAATGAGCCTTTCTGTTTCCTTTCATGTCTTTTGAATCTCATCTCTCTCTACCCTGCAATAATACAAGAGCTGCAGTTAGAGGAAGCCGAGAGATTATAGGACTGCAGAGTGAAAACTCCTAGAGGTACAGAGAGAAGCAATCTGAGACAGATCCCGAGTCTTACACCACCGGCTTGTGGGCGCAGCTTTAGACTCGGGGCTGCTACTGGCACCTGGTACGGATGCGCCAGGAACTAACCTAATTAAGTTTAGATTGTAGAAGGTCCTGAGTTCAATTCCCAGCAACCACATGGTGGCTCACAACCATCTGTAATGGGGATCTGATACCCTCTTCTGGTGTGTCTGAAGACAGCTACAGTGGACTCATAAATTTAAAAAAAAAATTTTTTTTCTAAAGACACATTTTGGAGCTGGTCATGGTGGCACAGGTTCAGGGTCAATACTCATAACACAGGGTGAGACCCTGTCTCAAAAGGTAAGAGGAAGAGGCTAAGTAAATGGCTCAGCAGTCGAGAGCTCATACTGCTTTTATAGAGGACCTAAGTTCTGAACTCAGCACCCACCATGCTGGGTGGCTCACAACCACCTGTAACTCCAGCCTCTGGCCTCTGAGGGTACTCACACACATGCATGTGCACATGTGCACACACAAATAAAATAAATCAGTTCTTTCATCTTAGAGGTTTGAGAAGAAAGGTGCTTGTAACTAAAGGGACAGTTTCCATGTGGCTGCCTCTAACCCCAGTGCTGAGGAGCCCAAGGTGGGCTGATGGCAAGTTCGAGGGCAGACATGTCCCTTATCCCTGCACCACGTGCCTATGGGTTGCTTTAGGCAGAGGGCTGGCAGCAACCCTCAGGACTATTTGAGAGTGTTTACTTTTATGTGCAGTTATCCTACTTGAACCTCTGCCCCTGTTTGCACTGTGCCGTCCATTTAACTTGACGGCACTGATCTAACATCAAGTTTATGCTAAGCCTAGACTCTGTATTAGAGCAGTGACAAGGGAGGGCTGGGAGCCATTTACCTTAAATGATCCTTGACTTGAACATTTCCACGTTTGGATGTTTCATGTTTGAAATACCAGTCCACCCTCTCCATTGGGAACTGCGCTTACGCTGTAGGCTGCAGGGGCTTCTGGGAAGTGGGAATAGCTGTGGCTTGCTCTTAAAGACCTTAAGAGGGAATTTAAAACAAGCAGTGGCCGGGCAGGAAGTGGCCTGCCGGCTCAGTGTCCGACAGCTGGCAGTCACCATGGCCCCGTCATATGATGCCCTCCACTTGGACAGAACCCTGACGTGCTGTGGGAAAGTTTGGGTGGGCTTTTTTTCCCCCTCTCTGCTTTGACTCACAGAGGCCCTCGAGTGCCCTTTACCAAGTTCCTGTGGCTTCTTTGAACAGATGTCAAAATCTCTTTGGGTTTGGAGTGACCCCAAATGCTTATAACTCTGAGTCTCGGGTCCATTTTTCTTCCAACTGTGCACAGGTCAGATTGCTACGTGGGTGTCTGAACCATTTAGTTATAAGATTCCAGGACCCCCCAGCCTCGGCTGCATTCCATGTTCTAGCCTGAGGTACTCAGCCATCGACCTCGCGAATCCTATCCTGGATGGACAGGAAGGAGAGACCTCACCCTAGTGCTGGTTAAGGAAGGTGAAGGAGCCGAGTCAGACCTAGCATGGGGTCTTATGGGCTGGAATGCAAGCTTCAAGGGGAGGCTGTCTTCCTAGCTTCAGAGCTGTGCTTCCCGTAGAGCAGAGAACTCAGAGAGAGCCAGGCTGAGCACGGAGGAAATGTTAGCTATGACTTCTTGCTAACTATTTCCATACATTTACTGCATGTGTAACCTTTGGACTCAGGTTCTATTTTGAATGTCTATCTGGATGGCTGGGCTCTGGTTCTCTTGGTGGGTTGAACCGAAGCTAAACTGTGGGATGGTAACAGCTTCTTGGAGTTTGAAAGATAAACCAACCCTGCCTTGGCTTTGTTCTTTTGAATATATACTTATATATAACTTTGGTCCCGCCGGGCGTGGTGGCACATGCCTTTAATCCCAGCACTCGGGAGGCAGAGGCAGGCGAATTTCTGAGTTCGAGGCCAGCCTGGTCTACAAAGTGAGCTCCAGGACAGCCAGGGCTATACAGAGAAACCCTGTCTCGAAAAACCAAAAAAGCCGGGCGATGGTGGCGCACACCTTTAGTCCCAGCACTCGGGAGGCAGAGGCAGGCGGATTTCTGAGTTCGAGGCCAGCCTGGTCTACAGAGTGAGTTCCAGGATAGCCGGGGCTACACAGAGAGAAACCCTGTCTCGAAAAACCAAAAAAAAAAAAAAAAAAGGAAAAACCAGAAAACCCCCCAAAAAACCTCTGGTCTCTTCTTTTGCCCCAGCCCCTAGATTTTCACATGGCTTAAGCCATGCAGATCTGGCCAGTCTGTGCACAGACCTAAGCAGAAGGCCACTTCCTGTCTTGGGGAACAACAATGTACCTTTGCTCTCACCCGCTACCACTGATTGGGCAAAGGCCAAATTCTGCAAGGCCTTTTGACTGCCAACTAACATTCAGGGCCACAGATTTTCTCACCCTCTGTGCCTGACACTTGAGTCACCAGGCTCTTTGCAATGCTGTGGGGCCGTGGGCTTGGGAATTCTGTCACCTCTAGCACAGGCCAGTCCCAGCCACCTTGCCTGTCTCCTCAGAGGGTTGGAAGCCTTGACCCCTCTATTGACCGAGTCTCAGCTTTGCCAGAGATGTGTGCAGAAATAAGAGCTGGCCTTGATGTCACTGCTCCCCTCTTCCTCCATACACACACACACACACACACACACACACACACACACACACACACACTAAATATCAGCTTGTCTCACCGTTCCCACGTATAAAGAGACAAGCAGCTCAGCAGTGCTCTGTTCCTAGTGTGGCAGTTCCTTCTAGAATAATGTAGAATGCTCCTTCTTGTCTCCCTACTTGGCCTCTGGAATTCTCTACAGAGCAGTTCAATGTTTAAAGTAAATAAATGCAAATATTTATATAATGCTTATTGTGTGTCAGCACAGAAGGGGATATTTAAGGCTAGATTTCTTTTTTAGAATCTTGTAAAAATGTCTTTTTAAAAACAAGTGTATGGTCTGGAGGTGTAGCTCAGTGGGAGAGAACATTCTGTCCTGGGTTCTGTCCCTGGCACCTCGTCCTGAAGTCAATATTAAGCTAAGCAGGTACCAGTTCTTCCTGTGGCCCTGAGCGACACTGGTCGTAGAAGCAGGAGCATGGTAGGCAGTCATGGGACACTGTGGGCGGATGACCAGACTCAGGTGTGGTTTGCACTCGGTGAGAAGGAAGGGCAGATGCCTTCCTGCAAAGGGGGGCAGTTTACTTTAATTTTCTCTTCCTACTGAGACTCTGGTCAGCAAGCCATGCCCAGTGACCAGTTCCTAGGAAGCAATGACTGTTTCAGGAGTGTCTTTCCATTTGTTCCGAGATGGCAGTTCTACATAAACTCTTTACAGGGAGGTGGGCAGGATCCTGGCCATTGAGGTAGGCTCTTCTGAGTGTAGGTTCCTCTCCTGTTCTTTTACTAACAGATGGGAGGATTCTTCAGAGAGAAGTTCATCTTCTTCATTCATTATGTAAGAACCATTGGCTGCCTTAACTGACACTCCATAGACTACAAACAGTACTGGGTCCCTTGAAATGTAACTCCATATGTGGGAGTCACATAGGCTCAGGACATTACTTAATAATCAAAAGGTGGGGTTGGAGAGATGTCTCAGGAGGCAAGAACATTTGTTGCTCTTCCAGAGGACTCAAGTCCAGTTTCCAGCACCCAGGTTGGGTGGTTCACAGCAATGTTTAACTCTAGCTCTGGCCTCCTCCGCCCCCCCCCCCCACACACACAATTTAAACAAACAAACATACAAATATCACAAATCAACAGTTACTTCTTGTAACAACTGAAAAAGAGCTTGGGATTTAAAAGATTATTTTATTTCCTTTATTGTTCTCTGGTGTGCTTGCGATGAGTGTGGTGGGGGTGTGTGCCTTGGTAAATGAGGTCAGAGGGCAAGGTGGTACAAATGGGTTTTCCCTTTCGCCTTTATGTAGGCTTCAGGGGTTGAACCCCCATTATCAGGCTGAGCCGTCTCACCAGCCCAGATCTCATGATTTTTTAATTGAAATGTAGGTAGGTTTAGGCTAACCTCATGACTTATTCTACTGTGCATTTTTCCAGAGGAAGTGAAAATTATTTGCGTATTAAGGGAAATACATAGTTCTCTGGGGTTTTTTTTCTCTTTTCTTTCCTTCCTTTCTTTTTCTTTTTTCATTTGAGCACCTGATGATACACATGTACCCAAATAGACCAGGAAGTAAACTAGGTTTGATCAGAGTTTAAACTCTAAAGAACCTAAAAATGGGGCCTGGAGAGATGGCTCAGCAGTAAAGAGCACCGGCTGTTCTTCCTGAGCGCCTGAGTCCCTTCTCAGCCCTCACAGGACAGCTTACAACTGCCCGTCATTCCAGTTCTAGGAGATCTGGGGCTCTCTTCTGGCCTCTGTGGGAACCAGGCACACAAGTGGTACACAGACATACCTGCAGGTAAAACACTTAGACACATAAAATAAAAATATAAAGGAACCTAAGAGCAGAGGCTGGGGATGTAGCAGGGTTGGCAGAGAACTTTCATCACAGTCGCCAAGCCCGACTCTCACTGAATGTAAAACCCCGATACAAGAGTCTCAAGTCTGACCACTACCGGTAGCAACCCAGACTGGGCCTCCGGTTCTCAGTCCCTTGCTGCTTAGTATAGCTGAAGTGAAGTATATATCAGTGCCTGTCTGACCGACTTTGGGGAGGGAGAGATGGGCTGTCATAGACTCCAGTGTGACACTGTTTCCCATTCCCAACATATATACCTGCTTTGGGAGAGGATCCTCGATACTGCATAAACACGGTTTGGTGGGGCAGGGCACATGTATAATCCAGGCACTGGGGAAGTGGAGGCAGGAGGATCAGAAACTGAAGACCAGCCTGGGCCCCCACAGTAAGTTTGAAGTCAGTGTGGGACCCAGGAGCTGGAATGAGCTGTGGGCAACAGCCACGCCCCCTACTTGACAGGTGAGGAAATGCCAGGCAGATGTGAAGTCCAAGGCCTCCCTCGCCTGAGCTATAGCTAGGGTAGCTTGTTGCGATGTCGACATGTCATGTTGCTATGAGCCAGATGCGGAACCGCTTTCTGACAGCCTGCCCTAGTTTAAGGAAGAAAGGGTGGTTTATGTTTAATTCTAAAAAGATAGAGAGGAAATGTTCACTTCTAAAAAGTGACAGTATATTTTTTCACAAAGGAAAGAAAACCACTTAACAAAATGATTGGGCATGCACATCCCTCCTGCACACACCCATCCCCCAATTCTAAGGACCAAATCTAGGGCCTCTTACATACTAAACATAGTCACTGGGCTGCACTTCAGCTGCCTTTAGAACTTAGTTTTTGTACAGTAATAATCTTTCTATTATATGTTTTGTTTTGTCTTGTTTTGAGGCAAGGTTTCTCTGTGATCCCTGGCTGTCCTGAAACTCACTCAGTAGACCAGGCTGACCTTGAACTCACAGAGATCTGCCTGCCTCTGCCTCCCAAGTGCTGGGATTAAAGGTGTGTGCCATCACCACCTGGCCACCATTGAGCTATATTTCCCCCCCACCTGCCATGTCTTTCTATGAGGTATATTAGTTGGGGGCTGGAAAAGACAGCAAGAGCACTGACTAATCTTCCAGAGGACCCGGGTTTGATTCCCAGCACTCACATGGTGGCTCATAACCATTTCTAACTTCAGCTCCAGGGAATTAATCCAGTGCTTTCTTCTGGACCCTGTGGGCACCAGCCACGGATGTGGTGCACAGACATTCACCAGACAAAACACCCATGCATGTAAAACAATAATAACATCAAAGTTTTTAAAAGTGCGTGTTATTCATGCTCTCTTACTCTGAGCTGCGCTGTGTAAGCCATTTCAGCCTGCCGCTTTTGGAGGGAGCATGCGCGGAGCAGCTCGCAGCTCACCTCACAGCTTCTGACGAAGCACTCCCAGAATTCAAGTCTGCCAGCCATCCCACAAACATCCCTGCTTCTATTATTTGGAGATCTTTCTCTTTTAACTAAATGAAAAAAAATGAGTTTTTTAAGTCAATTAAACCTGTTGAAAGGAAGGTAGTTCCTCACTCCCCACCCCACCCCCCATTTTATTTCTTTGGGACTTGTGTGACTGAGTCTCCTGGGTTTTCTAATAGTGCAAATGTCATTCGCTGCCTCCTATCCATAGAAGTGCGTGCGCTTGTCTCCCACTTCCTGCCACCATCTTCGGCCATCCCACCTGCTTACTGGCTGAGCCTTCTCTTCCTATGTATGAGTTGTAACTAAAGTCGGCCCTGTCTGACCTACTCCGTCCTGTCCGCAACACACACTGCTCAGATGAGGCTCTGCTAGACCTCTGCCTTTGGCCTGCTTTCCTCCAGATGCAGGCAGCCACTAGGGTTTCTGGGCCTGCAGAAGTCCCCATAGGTCACAGAAGGGAATTTGCAGTCCTGGGCTCAGGCCCCGCCCCTCTAGCTGCGCCCCTTGCCTAAGCCGCTTATCCATGCCCCCGTGACTACCAAGTCCTCTCCCACCCACGATGGCAGCCCGGTCCACACCGCACCCTTAGATGGGTGCTCACACCATTTTTCATTTTGTGCCTACTAATTTCCATGTTAAAGTTTTTTGTGGTTTTGTTTTTGTTTGTTTTACAAATTTTATGTGTATGGGTATTTTGTCTGCAGGTATGTAAGTGTATGTACCTGGTGACTGAGGGTAAGAGAGGGAGTTGGGTCTCCTGGAACTGCAATTGCAGATGGCTGTGAGCCACCATGTGACTGTGGGAACTGAACCCCACTCCTCTGCAAGAGCATCAAGTACTCTTAACCACTGGGCCAGACAGTTATCCAATCCCAAAATTGTATATTATTATTATTATTATTATTATTATTATTATTATTATTATTATTTTAAGAAATCACCTTTTTTGTCAAAACTAAAACTCCATTGATTTGTTTTTGTTTTAGAAATTTTTAATTCTTTCCTCTTAAAAACAATTCCTATTCCAATTTTATTTCCCCTGATTATTAAAAATCACATTTATTTACTGATAGCCTTGAGAGCAATGGGCTAATAGATGTTCTATTTACTACATATAAAGGTTGACTTAGACAACCAGAAATAAGGTTTTAAAATTACGTCAGGTGTGTGTGTGTGTGTGTGTGTGTGTGTGTGAGAGAGAGAGAGAGAGAGAGAGAGAGAGAGAGCGCACATACGTGTCACCATGCTTGCATAAGGGTCAGAGGACAACTTTGGGGAGTCAGTTCTTTCCTTCCACTAAGTGATACCTGGGGAATGAAACCTAGGTGGTCAGTCATAGTGGCCAGTGCCCTCTGTCAGAGGAGGACATCAGATCCATTTTGAGCTGTATCTCAGCCCTCTGTCAGAGGAGGACATCAGATCCATTTTGAGCTGTATCTCAGCAGCCCAGAAATAGTTTCTCCTGACGTGAAATTAAAAAGACATAAAATGTGAAAGCACAAAATTTAAGGCATCATTAAGAAAGAAAAGAATCAGGCTGGAGAGATGGCCCAGTGGTTAAGAGCACTGAATGCTCTTCCAGAGGACCCAGGTTCAAGTCCCAGCAGCCACATGGCAGCTTGCAATTGTCTATAATAATTCCAGCTCCAGGAGATATGATACCCCTATACATGGAGGCAGAACACCAATGTAAATAAAATTTTAAGAAGAAAGAAAAAAAGAAAAGAGGTAGAGAGAGAGAGATCAAAGACAAAACAACCAGTGCTTCTTGAAAGCAACAAAACCTAGGTCATGATATGATTGGATTTCACTTCCCCATAGGCAGACTGATGTTTTCAAAACAGCCAGGTAAGCTTGTGCCCTTCTCCCTCACCCCCACTCTCTCAACTTCCACCTCACTGCTGCTGGGCAAGACATTTGAACTTCAGAAACAGCTATGCACTCAGGTTTGGGCTTGGGTCTAGTAAGATGGCTCTGAGGTTAAGAGCATTAGCTGCGCGTTCGGAGGACCTGGCTTGCTCCCCAGCACCCAGTGGTGGTGACTCGGAACAGTTTACAACTCCAGCTCCTGGGATCAGATGTTCTCTTCTGTCTTACCCTGTACCAGGAACATACATGGCATGCATGTATGCAGGCTCTCTTACACGTACTTTGTAAAAAATATTTTGAGATTTAAAAAAAATGTGTTTGGATGTTTTTGCCTGCATGTCTGTCTGTATACATATGAATGTAATGCCTTCAGAGGCCAGTGCAGGGCGCTGGGTCTGGATTTGCTGACTGTTGTGAGCTGCTGTGGGGGTACTGAGAATTGAACTCAAGTAGTAGCAAGCACTCATAACACCAGAACCATTTCTCCACCTCTCCACCCTCTAAATATTTTTAAAAGAACGTTGTACTTTTGTATCTATGAATGATGTAGTATTTTGTTGTTTTTCAAGTAAAGTGTGTTTGTTTGTTTGTTTGTTTGAGGCAAGGTCTGGAGTGTTGACGACTAGTCTTGAACTTGATACATCACCCAGGGTTTCCTCATCTGTGGCACAAGAGTGCCAATGACAGTGCCTGCCTCCCAAGGTCATAAGGTCAGCCATAAAGACTGAATCATCTCCACACAGGGAACTAGCTAGGAAAAGTGGTGATCGTAGGCCACGCTCTTTCTACGTCTCATCAGCATCTCTTCCTGTCTGAGTCTCCCTAGGCTCCTGATGAGTCACTTCGACTCAGTCATCCCAAGTCTGAGCCCCAGATCCCTCTCCCAAGTCTGAGCCTCAGATCCCTCTCCTATATATACAGGGTTTCCGGCATCAGTGGACAGGAACTGAATCTGCAGCTAGCCTCTGACACTATGGTGGGTCAGTACTAAGCCCTAGCTAACGCTGCCCCTCTGGTAGCAGCCTGGAGTCCTCTGGCCAAGTACGCCCTGTGCAGACCCTACATGGTCATCCTGTGCATCCCACTCGTTGCTCTGTTGTTTTCCTTTCTTAAATACTTTTTTAAATTATATTTTTAAAATGTATACGGATGTTCTGTGCACTGTGTGTGTGTGTGCCTGGTGCCCACAGTAACCAGAAGAAATTAGATGCCCTGAGACAGGATAGATGGTTGTGAGCCACCATGTGAGTGCAGAGAAGGAACCAAAGAGGAAGTTCTCTGCAAGAGCAGACAGTGCTTTTAATCACCTCACCCACCGAGCCATCCTTCCAACCTGAGCCTTTTGTTTTTATCACCATTGGAAACAGGGCCACCCACAATCTGGGTAAGCATTCTACACACTGCGCCCCAGCCCCTTGCTCTCAGCACTTAATCTAGCCCTCTTACAGAGATCTCATCTAACCCTTATTAAATGGCCGCGTGTATGGAGACACAAGGACGGAGTGTGTAATGTTTCTCTTGGACCAAACACAAACATCGGGTGAACTTTCTTCTCACCTGGGAGGGTGTCATGGGGAGTGGGGGAGCAGTCCTATCCAGAATATAGCTCAACACTCTGAAATACTCCAGGATTCCTGAGGCTGTTCATTTGGCTCGGTGACTGACAAGTTCATGGGCATTAATTAGGCGGCATGTTTTAATGTTTTAAGTCTCCGGGCTTATTTCCCACTTCCAGTTCTAGCGTCTGGTGTGTTGCCTGCTCAGGATGACATCTTCCTTACGAAGCACAAAGTTTTCATAGAAATATGGAAATATATGATGGACTCTGCATGAATTCTCTGAGAAGTATACCGTGGACATCAGGGAGTTCTGCGTGCAGTCTGCACCGCACTAAATGACTGTTATAATTAACAGTGTGGTCTGTATGGACAGGAAGCAGTCAGGAGAGAGAGAGAGAGAGAGAGAGAGAGAGAGAGGCCGAGGCCCCACTCATTTTTTCTTTTTGGCAGACTTGGGGATGAGTTCATTAGCATCTTGGCCTCCTGTCTGGAGAGCAGAGCCTATTCTCTTTGTAGTGGGTACTGTCAGGAAGCTTACGAAAGCACTTGGAAAAAATGGCACCCATTCTGCTGTCAAGGACTTTTATGAGGGTCAAGTATCCTTGGCACAACGTCGGCCCAGAGTGTCTTGTGACTTGGCCTCAGCAGAGAATGCCACAGCTGCCCTGTGATGAGTTTTATTAGCCACAAACCTGAATGCACTAAATGCTTACCATGGTGAAAAACTGCCGTTCTGTGGTCCCAGGTCCTCCCCTCACCCCCTCCTTTAAAGTCTGTTCTTTTCATCTTGCTCTCTCTCTCCTGTTGTCATTCATTGTCTCAGAATCACCACAAACCAATTGAACCAGCATGCACGTCTTGAGCCTCAGAGGCCTCAGTGTAAAATCTATTTCAAATGGCCCCCAAATGTGTCTGAGTAACTCCTGGGTTATAGTTTGTCACGAGAAAGTTTGAGTTCCACAAAAATCAGCCGCAGTAAAAAACAAACAAACAAACAAACAAAACCCCAGAAGATTGGCCTTGAAATCAGAGTGGAAGGAGAGATCCACCTGAAAAGATGTCCTCTGACCTTCTCACCTTGTTCTATCCTACACACCTACATAATACATACATATATACATACATACATACATATATACATACATATACACACACTGTACATATATATACAGACATATATTTTATATGTATAAAAACACTGAGGGTTTAGGGGAAGGGTGTTTTCCTGGCATGTGAAAAGGTCCCATAACTCCAGAGATACTATGTGAAAGGAGTCACCCCATAGTGCAACATTCTATGTAAAAGTGTCTCTCTCGGGAGTGACCCCATAGTACAACATTCTTCCTATGTAACAGTATAAAATTCTATTGTAAAAGTGTCTCAAGAGTGACCCCATAGTGCAACATTCTTTGTTAAAGTGTCTCAGGAGTGACCCTGAGTTCAATATTCTTTCCTTTCCAAGGCTTCCTTCTGTTTTCTCACTGTCCTCTCTACCACTGCTTAAAATAGTTAAGGCACATCCTTACCTTTTTGTGGTTTTTATTCTGTGCTTTTATACACGGTCTCATGTTGCTCAGGCTGCCCTGGAATACTATGTAGCCAAGGATAACCTTAAACTCCCAACCCTTCCTCCACTCACCAAGTAATGCGATTTCAGGTGTTTGCTAATATACCCATCTTATGCAACCCTGGGAAGGGAAGCCAGGGTTCTGGGTATGGTAGGTGAGCACTAGACCTACTGACCCACATCCCCAGCTCATCACAGTTGCTTTTCTAAGTCAGTAAAAGAGGAAACTGGAGCACAGAGAAAGACTGGCTGTGTGGGCTGTCTGAGTATGCACAGAAAGTAGGTGAGAGAGACCATGCCCATGTCCTCTGCAGCCCAGCGCCGGCTACTTCTACACTACTGATTCCAACAGTGTGTCTCTCTCTCCACTCCAGGAAGACTGAGGAGGAAAGGTCACATAGACCTTGGTCAGAGTTAGCTAGGTTTGCAGAGCAGGTTGTATGGCTGAAGGCCTCCCTGTCTGACGCTTGCCCCAGTCCGTCTGGGTGTGACCCGCCCTTTTTGGTGTCTGTCAGGTTCCACATCCACAGGAGTAATTAAGCCATCTTAGTAATTTCATGTGGCGCAGAAAGTCCCAAGCCACAAATACCATCCCCAGTTCCTACTTTTAAACTTCCAAGGAGCTTCCTGTTCCCTCCTCCCTCCAGTTCATCTAAAGTCCTTCTGTTTTCTCTTTCTGAATGCATGGGCTGGATGGAAAGCCCTGGTTTACTTAATGAGGGGCTCTGGGGCCAACTCACATGAGAGGACAGCCAGCCTTTGTTTGACAAGATGGGGAACAGTGAAGTAAGTGCCCACACACTCAAAAGAAAAGCACAAAAACCACCTGACGTGGACCTTCCCCCTACTGTGTGGAAATACATGCTCCATCTCCACAGTGGTCCCTGACAAGTGACAGGGTGACAAAGGGAGTTTCTGTGCCTGTATTCCTATTCCAGCTTTGGTTCCCAGCGCCTGTATGATGGCTCACAACCATTTGTAACTCCAGTTCCAGTGGATCTGGTGCCCTCTTCTGACTTCTGTGGGCACCAGGCCTATGTGTAGTGCACAGACATGTAAAATAGTCACATAAAATAAATATCTAATATATCTAATATGTATATATGTATATTACTTTGTTTTCGCACTAGAGCAGTACGTGTGTGTACATTTCACTCTGCATCAGAGCTGCATGGATGAATTGGCCCGGTTGCTTCGCCTAAGCCCTGTCTTTCTTTAAGCTGTGGGACCCATGACTCTCCATCTCTAGCAAGGTTACAGAAGCCTCATGTGGTGAGCTATGATGATCAAGATTGGTGCTTGATTACCGAGGGTCTATAGTTCAGTGGCAGAGAATCTGTCTAGTGTGGCAGACATCCTGGGTTCAATCCCCACCACTCCAGAAACAAAAGAACTAAAGAAGACCTGGGCTGCCAGGGCTGTTTCCCAGCAGTGATGGGGGACCCTTCTGCTGTTGGAAAGTCCCCTCTCCTACATCTTGCTGAGTAAGTCATCTGCATCTTCCGGGCTCACACCAAGTCCCCATCTCTCACAGAACCTTTCCTGAGCTGTCAGCAGAGCTCTTCTCCCTCCTCTGAACTCTTTCCATTTTTCAACCAGACCTTAGAGTTGAATCTGTTGTCTTGCGTTATGTGTAGAGTGATATATGCCAGTACTTTCCCAAACTATGAGGTGCTGACTTGATAATGAAAACAAACCTGCCTTATCAGGCCCCAACAAGACACAATGAGGTGGAAGCTGAAAACATTCAGGAACAAGAATGCATCTGTACCGAACATGTGTAGACATTTTCCTCATCCCCGTTCCCTCGAGGGTACAGGACAGCAACTAAATACATTTAAGCTATGATGGGCAGAGATGGTGACCTGGAGGTGATTTACGGTATTCAACAGGGTGTGCACAGGTTATATACAAACAGTACATCTTTTATATTAAGGACGTTGGCATCCTCTAGGTTCTGCAGTGAACCCCCTATGCATCTGAAGGAACAATGTGGCCTATTGCATGCGTTGTCTCTCTGAACCTGGCACCGGATGAAGGGTGTTGTAAATAAATCAGTAATGGAGTAGGTGAAGATTCAGGGTGAGGAGTTTTTGCTCCTGTCTCATCATCAGCGATTCTCGACCGCTGTGGGGAGCCCGGAGCCCTCACACACCAAGTTTCTGCTTCTGCTGTGGTAAACTCTGACACTTTTCTGAAGTAAAGTCATGGAGCCCACTCATGACTTTGGTGGTGAACACTCGGGTCCACTCTCGGGCGTTTCTGTGCACACTGTTTGCTGTGCATGAGAATCGGTCTCTGGATCACAAGGTCCGTGTACAAGGAGCGAAGCGTGGGGAGCTTAGGGCGAAGGTTGGCTGGGGCCTGTGAAGGCCTTGCGTGGTATACAAGAAGTTTGGACTCTGGGTGGGAAGGTGTTAATAAATGAAAACCAGGCTTGTTTTTGTTGAAATACAGTCTGGAGACCCTGGCTTTGAATAGAATGAAGTCCATACAAACTACAAAAGGAAGTTCAGAAATTTTGATTGGAAGTCTCTCTATTTCTCTCTTTCTCTCTGTTTCTCTGTCTGTCTGTCTCTCTCTCTCTCCCTCCCCGTCCCTCTCCATCTCCTCCCTCCTCCCCTCCCTGCTCCCCCTCCCCCTTGCCCTACCCCTTCCCCTATGCCTTTCTATCCCCCTCCCCCTCCCCCTCTCTCTGTGTGCACTATTATGAATCAGTGCCAGTGTCCATATGCCATAGCACACATGTGGACATCAGAGGACGTAATGGTTAATTATTTTAATCACTTCAACCATTTTTGAATGTTTGCTTTTTTAATTTTATGTGTGTGGGTATTTTGCCTACATGGGTGTCTGTGCACCATGTGGGAACAGTGTCCTTGGAGGTTAGGCCATTGGTTCCCTGGAACTGGAGTTACAGATGGTTGTTAGCTTCCATGTGGATGCTGGGAATCAAACCCAGGTCCTCATTAGACTGGCCCATGAGAACGTCTGCATGGCATTCTCTTGATTGTTGATTGATTCAGGAGGGCCTAGCTCACTGAGGACGGTGCCAACCCTAGGCTGGTGGGCCAGGGCTCCATAACAGAGGCAGCCGGCTGAGTCTGAGAGCAGGTCTGGAAGCTGCAGTCTGCCCTGGTCTCTGCTTCACTTCTGGCCTCCAGGTCCCTGCCTTGGCTTCCTCTTTCCTCCCTGAGTTGCTTTTGGTCATGGTAATCTCTTACAGGAACAGGAAAAGTACGTAGGACAGAAGACAAGCTCTGTGTCGGCATCCATCTTCCACCTGCTTTGAAGCAGGTCTCCCGACTGCTAACACTGAGGACTGGGTGAAGGCCCCTGGGGAATGGAAGCAGATCTCAAGACTGAAGGCGACAGGGAAACAGAGTCACCAGACAGAGGCAGAGAGGCCGAGGCCCTGCCTTTCCCACACTGGCTGATCCCCGCAGATGCCCTTGTCCATCACTGGGGGCTCCAGTGTTCCCTGTAAAAGAAAACAACTCTATCGTGTGCCTCACCCTCCCAGGACCTCAGGAACTCACACAGCTGCTAGAGGGTCTGGGCCAAAATTCCCATTGTTGCTGGAGGTGCCTGAGCCTGGCCACTGCCCAGGCGGTCCAGGCGGTCCTATATGGAGAGTGTGAGGCAGTCATGTTTCATCCAGTCAGGAAGCAGAGTGAGGTGGACGCTGCTGCTAGGCTCACTTTCTCCCCATGTCCATGACATGGGACCACCCATATTTAGGGTGAGTCTTCTCATTGAATCTAGAACACTCCTCACAGCCACAGCCACAGCCACAGCCACAGCCACAGCCACAGCCACAGCTCCATGTACATCTATCTATAAAGAGTGATTTCCACATCTAGTCCAGTTGACCTTGGTGTTTTCTCCTCCTTCCTGCAGGGAATTCCTTGCCCCCCACCCCCGTCTCTCTCTACTGGCTTCCATCCCACTCTCAAACCCCAAACTTGCAGTCTGGCTTTTGAGGCCACTCCATAGCGAGGCTTAGCCCCAGGCTGCAAGGATTACGTCCAGGCCGGCTCATCCACCTTTGCTCATTAAAGGGAGAGCAAGGAATAACCCTAACCTTTGGGGTTGTCTGTGTTGTTTTGGATGAGTGACACCACGAAGAACAGATGACCCTCTTTCTGTTGTGTGTGGCAAGGAAATGCTTTGTAAAGTGCAAATGGCTTTGCAAATGGAAGGCACATGCTGAAGCAATGGCCAAAAATAGTTTTTTGGTGTTTTTTTTTTTTTTAAAGCTTTCTTACAAAGTAAGCATTTTGCACCCTTCGAGGGGACAGCCCATCATGGCGGGGAAATCACACATTTAACTTTTGAGGTTCTGCCGACCTGTGCAACCACCCTATGCTTGAAGGACTGAGGTTGAACAGGGATGCATCATGGTGTTTCTGTCTTCCCCTGTGTGCCTATGTGTACAGGCAAGAGGATAATCTCCGAGGCCATTCCTTGGGCATTTTGTTTTGTATTTTTTTAAGACAGGATCTTTCACTAGACAGGTTACACTGGCTGGCTAGCAGGCTCCAGGGCACCTGTCTCTGCCTCCTCAGTGTGGAGATTACAATCTCAAGGCTTCACACCTACCTTTATCTCACTTGAGCTCTGGGGACTGGAACTCAGGTCCTCAAGATTACAGGCAAGCACTTGGCACAAGGTGCCACATTTGCTGCCTATTTTAGTGTGATAGCGGGATCTTGCTAAGATGTTTAGATTGGTCTCAGGCCTGAGGGGGCTGCTCCCTACCCCACTCCACTCCACCCTGCCCTCAACTCCCCAGTATTGGGATTGTACGTTTTCACTATCATGCTTGGCTATGTCTTTGAAGTGCTCCTCAAAACAGACATTTCTTTAGTCTCACTTTGGGGCCCTGTCAGTAAGCTCTGGGCTTTTGGGAAAGCATCAAACAGGACCGCAAAACCTAAGCCAGGCCTGCAGTCCCATCACCAAGTTGAGTGAAGTAGGAGGATTGGGAGTACCATGCCACCCCGGGCTACATAACAAAACACAGTCTCTTAAAATAATACGTTTACTGGAATTACCCAATGCAAAACACGGTAGGCAAAGATTTGGGAAAGTCAGGGCTCTGCAGTAGGATCCTGGGGTTTGACTTAAGTTTTACCACGTTTAAGGGGGAAGTTTCATCCTGAGGAACTGGGAATCTGTTGATGGTTATAGTGCGCTGTGTTTGTTTCTTTCTCCCACTTGACATTCCGGGTACCCTCAGTTGGTGTCTGGATCTCTGAATGCATGTGGGTCCGGGCTGATTCTTGTTTCCTGCCCTGCCCACCTTAGGGTGTGGCTCCTGTCTTTACGGACCCATGACAGAGCTCAGGTCACCGCCCTTTAATTTTCAGCAAGGGAGGAGAAAGGAGGTCTGTCCATAACCTTCCCTACATGTGACACCCTGCAACTCTGGGCACACCTTCCCAGTTAAATCATTGGGACCACACCTAGGTGCTTGGGAGTCTGAGAATGGTAGTTTTTTGTTTTGTTTTGTTTTGTTTTCTTTAGAATTCCAGCCTTCAGGTGCTCCTAGCTGAGCTAGAGAGCATATGACTCAAGGAAAGGAAGTACAAAACTCAGGTCAGCCTCCAAGTGCCCACGAGCCAGCTGGGGGGGGAGGGGGGCGGGTGGCAATCTAAAGAGAGGAAGAGCTAGTCACAGCAAGAAGACTTGTGACTCAAGGCTTGTGTCACTGGGAGCCTGAGGGCAGTTTAGACCTGATTGTGTTTTGGGTTTCACGAAGCAGAGGTCTCATTTAAATTGTTACAGGATGATTCTCCTCAACTCTTGTCTTAGAGGCCACGAGTAAAGGGGGAGGCCGTCCAGAACCAGTGATAGGGCCAACCTACAGTGCTGCTCATGTTGGCCTGGTACTCACAGGACACTGCTCTCAGGCAAGGTCACTCTGAAGCCATGGCCGAGGAAGACGGAGGAAGGCCTTTTTTTAATATATATATATCATTTTGTCTAAGCAAGGACGAAACCAAGTTTCCTGTAGATGCCACAGTGCACCGGGAATGTTCTCATGTGTCAGATGGGCGAGGCCCCTGCTTCTTCCCACGGATTGGCTCTCTTTCCTCTTTGCCAGCTCTTGTAGTCATAGAAACGCCTTGTTCTATGACATCACAAACCCAGTGCAAATACTACTTTCAGAGACCCTCTGCCCACACCCCCCAAGCCAAATCCTACAGGAGGAGGGTTGGCTGTGCTTGGAGAGGTCTCCCCTGGGCAGTGCACAGCAGCCAGGCACCTGTGGGCTCCTGGAGTTCTAAAGCTCGGCCAGGCACCTGTGGGCCCCTGGAGTTCTTTGCTGGGAAGATCCTTTGTGCTAGAGGAGGTTTGATTCTATTCTCTAAGTCTGGATTCATTTGGAGACCTCCTAGTCAGCTTGGGTCAGTTTCTTTGCCTCTGAACATTTCAATTTCATGACCTGCAAATTGATATAATTGAATAATGATATGACTTGCATCATGATCACAACAAATATATGAAGAATGAACAACAAACGGAGTGAAAGTCCCTTCCCCCCACACACCTGGGATGGAACCCAAGGCCTTACAATACATTCTTTATAAAAAAAAATATTAATATATTGTGTATGTGAATATATGTGTGTGAGTATATATGTATGAGTGTGTAAGAATGTATTATGAGAGAGAGAGTGTGTGTGTGTGTGTGTGTGTGTGTGTGTGTGTGTACACGTGCGCGTGCACTCACACATGCAGGCCTGAGTACCACGGTGCAGGTGGAGGTCAGGCTAACTTTTAGGATCCTGCGACTCTCCTTCCACCTTGTTGAGGCAGCCTTCTCTTGTTTCTTGATCGGAAGCTTCTGGTCATTCTCCTGTGCCCTCCCCCACCTCCCATCTTACCATAGGAGTACTCAGGTGACAGATGTGCACCACTGTGGCTGGCTTTCTTTGTGTAGGGTCTGGAGATAGCGCTCGGGTCGTCGTTAGGATTGTGTAGCAAGTGCTTGCCTCCTGAGCCATCTTGCCAGCCCCCACACATATTTCTAAGCTTTGGGGCCTAGCAGCTGATCCTTGGCTGTATCTGCTAAGGAAGCTGCAGAGGGCAGTTTCAGCAGAACCTACCAGAAAATTGCCCTAAAATCCAGGATCACATCCATCTGGATGGAGGCTAATGTCACTGCTGGTTCATTTTGTACCATCTAAATAAAAGAGAGCTGTTTACAACAGCCCCTATGAAGATTCTATTATGCTTCAGTGTTCTAAAGGGAAACTCTAGACCCAAGGCAATGCACAGCCCTGGCCACCCCCAGCAGTCTTCTCTCTAGTGTTCCAGGGAGAAAGAAAGGGACTGCTCACAGCAGTAACCCTTCTAGCCACCCACCTGGGACGGGGCAGAAGTGTAAGTTCAAGGTCACATCCAGGCTCTAGTTAAAGCCTCTTCTCTTTGCCAGGTCTTGGAGGAATTGGAAATTTAGCCAAAACAAAGCTGCTTCAAATACCCAAGGAAAGTGTCTGTTACTGACTTACTATCCCAGCATCCAAG
Source organism: Mus minutoides (assembly GCA_902729485.2). NCBI lineage: Eukaryota > Metazoa > Chordata > Mammalia > Rodentia > Muridae > Mus > Mus minutoides. Next base: position 77,201 of record LR753627.1, on the reverse strand, counting down.
AGAAGCGTTCTTAATTATCCATCACAGCCCCGGAGTCCAGGGAGAAAGGGCTGCATGCTTTCACCTAGAGCTTCCAGTGATAAGATACATGCTAAGCCAGCCAGAGAATAAGGTCTTCTCAAAGAAGGCTAGCTTTCAGCACTGCCAGGAATAGGGTGATACTACCTGCTCCCGGAAGGCTGGGGTGACATTTCCTGGGAAGGCAGACCTGAGAAAGTTAACTGGTGGCCATAAATTGCTGTATTACAGTCAATCTATCTACAGGTGCTTAGATGTAGATAAAAATGTCAGTGTCTGAATCTCTCCCTACCTCACACACCCAAGAGGATAGATACTTCTAGGCTAAGCAAACATGAGCTCGTGTGCAGTTAGCTAAGGAAGAATGTAAGATAAAGTCCTGAGGATTTACAAGCTGGCCCTGCTAAAATTTGATAAGAAAAAAATAGCTCCTTCCCCAAAGAAGCTGTTTTCTCTCCTTCTGAAGCTGACCTTACTATGTAGGTACCTTCTTAGAGATGACCCAGGAGCCTCTTAGAATGTCTGCCAGAATTCTTCAAAAACCCATTTTCCAGATTGAGATGGGAAATTTGTAAATTTCTGGGTTTTTATTTTTAGCAATTTATTCTTATTTACTTATATATGTGTGTGAGTGTGCACGCACTCATGGGCCCGACACATTATTGCAAGTGCCCTTGAAAGCCAGAAGGTGTTGGATCCACTGGACTTGGCGCAGAAGCCATCCAATATGGATGCTAAGAACCAAACTCAAGTCCTTTGGGAAGAGCAGCAAGTGCTCCTAACCTCAGAGCCACCCGGGAATTTCTTTTAAAATTAAAACATTGGAAGACTGCTGGCTGGAAGGTGGGCTCAGGTGTTTCACATCAGCAGAGCAGTTCATGGTCACCCGCCTTCCTTCAACTCCTCTTTCTAGCATTTGGGCCACTTCCAGGTTTCAAAGTGTGACAACATGGGGACTTCAGAGCCACTTCCTCTTATGACTAAACCTGAGAGTGTGGGAGCAGGCTGGGGAAGAGGGGAAGGAAGGATGGATGGGCGCTGGAGAAGTTGGTGGTGAGTATGTGGATGGTTCTGAGCTTGTGCTAGGTAGGATCCTTGTTGAATTAGGCATCTGTGGCCTTCAGTGAGCACCAGGCAGGCAGTGTCTAGGGAACAGGAAACCCCTCTCCACCCACAGCCTTTGTCCAGAGACTGGTTAAGCCGGACACACCGGTTGATTTGCCTAGAAGGCATTCAGGAGGACTGAAGAGCCAGGATATTTACCCCTGGCCACTTTGCCTGATGATGCCTTCCTTACCAAGTGGCTAATTGGTCTCTAGAACACTGCTGTTTCAGTGCTCAGTACGAAGATCTTATGTTACATTACAGCTTTCCAGGTCCCAGGCAGGATGTGTAAAACCCCTTGTGGTCAAAGGAAGATGTTATATCACACATCAAATGTCATCATTTTGTAGCTGGGCATTGAAGTTTTGGAAGAAAACTGTTAAGAGTAAAGAAAAGGTTGTTAGAGAAAATTGAGTCAGCTTGTTTTAAATGGAATGAATGAAGAAAAAAGCCACAGAAATTAGGGAGAGCGCTCTCTAAACAGGGTCATCAGGTTAGGGTTTACTTGCTTGGGAAGATCACTGATGTGTGTGTGTGTGTAGACTTGCAGCTTCTCAGCTTACCTGGCAACCCGGAGTAATATTTCACAGCTTGGTGTGAATTACGTCTGTATTCTCTTTCCTGACCAAGTCACTAGCTCCTTTCCGTGTTTTTATATCGTGAAAGAATTGAATCTCATGTCAACAAACCACAATGGGACTGTAAATGCGGATTTAAGTAATTAATTTGTGAACCTCTGTGTCTTAACAAACAAACAAACAGACCAAAAAAAAAAACAAACCCCAAAACAAAACCTTATATCCCCAGGGCCTATTACAGTATCCAGCACAAGTTTGATGCCTGGGTTAAAGGACTGGGTTATTTGAATGGGTAAGAAAACCAGGCTGTGGTTAATGGGAAAGATTGAAAGAGCATGCAAAGCCGTCATTAAAGAATGCTGCCTTGCCTTTGCTGTTGATGTTTTGGGGTCCTGAGGAATTTGAGGTAGCAGTTCCCTGTTAGAACGTGAGTGGCTGGAATACACACCTGGGGAGAGAACTTTCTAGCACGGCTTAGGGACAGGTGTTGGCCCCCTTGTTGGCTCTTGCTTTATTCACACCCCCTGATCCCCATGTAACTTTAAACAATCCATTCCCAAAAGGCTTCTTCCACCTCCACATTTTAAATAGGTAGGTGTTGAAAGGCTTGGTGGCTGAGGCAGAGAGGAACTGGGTGGAGGAAGGGTGGACTTCCAAGCCTGCTCTTGAATGACTAGCTATCTACTGCCATGCATGTAATAGCTTTGCATATCGTCTGAGCTGATTTCCTCTCAGTCTTTGGACAGTGCTGTCTGGCATTAAGACACAGCTTGAGTCATAGCTCTGGTTTTCAGCTTCTAAAGCGTCTTGTTCCCGCCCTGTAGAGGTGGAAAACAGCCTTGCAGACGAACAGCATATCTATCTGTCCAGCATCCTTGCCCTCCCTAGGACCCAGCAGTCTGGCATTGGGAAGCCCAGATAGATGGTACTTAGCCCTTTTCTGTCTGCACAATTCTGGGCCCAGGAGGAATATATTCCTCCAAAAAGGGAACCAACTGGTTTTAAGTTTTAATCTTATCCAAAGCCAGTAAACATTTAAAGTATAGGAAATTTATGGAGCCTCCAAGTATCTCCCCACACGTCACTTGTCAGTGACAACAGAAAAAAACGTTCTAAATTATTCCTCAAGAAAGCAGGCTTGGACATAGACAGGTTCATAGAATGAACACTGTTAGCAGCCCCTAATGTTACATGACGCCCTGAGAAGGACACCCACTTGCTGGTCTAGAATTCCAGCCCAAATCACAAGAACTGAATCTAATTATGAGCAAACATCAGACAAAGCAAACAGGGAGGGGAATTCTCTAAAAGAATTGGCTTGGATTCTTTAAAAAAAATGTCAACAATCATAAAAGACAAAGGAAAGCTGTTACAAATGAAAGGAGAGGAAAGAGGCCTGACAACCAAATGTAACACATTACAAATCCGGAACTAGGGGCAGAAAGACCGCTGGGAGAGACACCGTTAGTACCATTAGTGTCTCTGGAGAAGCACAAAAGAAATTGCATCTGTGCTTCTTCCTGACCTTCAGTTATAGGAAAACACCCTCTTTAGGAAATATACATTGTGGGCAAGGAACAGGGCTCATAATGTGTCAGTCCTCTTTTTTATATTTTTGAGCTGGGAGCTTAGCCTTTAACGGTTAAGCCATCTCTTTGGACCCCAGTCCTCTTCCTAAATGCTTCTGGAGGAATCCTGGCAGAGGGTGGGAAGAAGAAAGCAAGGGTTGCAAATGGATGGAGTGTAAGGAATTTTTATATATTTTTTTGTAACTTTTTGTAGCTGGAAATTGTATCAAAACAAAACCCCCATATCTTCTTTATCCTGCCTATAAAAACCAACAAGTGGAGGGAAAGGAGGGAGGGAGGGAGAACTGGCCAGCTATCTTCACTGTCCTGGGAGGCATCCATCCGCAACCAAACAGAGAGAAGAGATCTCCATTCCCTTGTTGTCCTGCACCCCTCCTTCCAAGTCCAGCCATCCCAGCTGGTGGCTGCTGACCCATTTGGAGGGCAGTTGGGTCCAGGGAGAGAAACGCATGGTGCCAGAGAATGGCTCAACTCTGCCCTGCAGAGCCAAGAATCCTCTCCGCAGCAGTTATGGTGGCAGCGCATTGAGGTCAGTAGGAAAACAGTCCACAGTTGAACACGGTGATGAGTGAACGGCGAAGAATGTCCCCCAGTGAAGGGGACGGTCTGGGAACCCTGCATTCGGTTCTAAAGATCCTTGTGAGGCCCAGTGCGGAAAACAGGAAACAGCAGTTAAAACGGGAAATCGCTTTGGGCTGAATTACTGTAATCCCTCATTTTACTTAGAAGCTGGCATGGACCCTTCATCCACAGCGGGACGCCTCTGGCCTCTCTGTGCCTTGATAATTTTGCCCTTTCATGAGGGTGGAGCATTACCAAGCCCAGGGGACATTTAGGCTGGAATTGCTACCTTTAAGTGTGCTTAGAAATTGGGATCTTACAGGGCTGTTTGTTTTCTCTCAGGCTCTGGGATTGAAAAAAAAAAAAAAAAAACAGCCTTAGCAGCTCTGCTCCTTTGGGTTCCCCTCCTCCTGCCCTCTCTTGTTTTCTGGTAGGCGAGGTTGAGCACACACAGAGACTTACAGCCCAGCCTAATAATAACCCCACAGTAAGCAACATGGCTATTATCAGGCTAGGCAGCTAAACAGAGGTACATCCTCCAAAGCTGGTAACAACATGCGGGGTGGCGTGGTGGGCTGCTTGCTGAGTGAGACTCTGAGTGAGACAGCGGCTCGAGCCTGTCTTTCCTTTGGAGGGAGGGTGGCTTTTCTGTGTGACCTGGACTGCACCCTCTGATGGAGATTCCATCTTGGCCGCCTGCTTCCTGTCTCCTGTGCCAAGCACTCAGCCGGGCCTTCCTGGCCCTCCTTGATGGCTTCTCTTTTTCCTATTTAACCCCGACTCTGATCTCTTTCACACAAATCCCATCTTCTAGCCTAGCTGTTCTGTTTAGGGGATTCTTGGAAGACAGGTCCGGTCAAAGGCAAGCAAGGTGATTTATTTGTTTCTTTTCTGAACCTCCCTCTCGTTCTTTCCCTCTCAGCGGTATCAGTTTCTGCCTTTCTCCCTCTTCGGTGATTAAACTTATTTGGGATCTTAAACTCAAATCTGATCTCCCAGCAACCCACCGGGATGATTCAACCTTAGTGATTTTTTTTTCAATCATGAATTCATTGGACACACATTTACAAAGCTGTCTATGAGCTTGGCTCTTTGTTAGAATAAGCCAGGCACAGGGTTGAGGCAAATTCAGCCCTAGAATGGCTTCCGATTGTAGAGAGAAGAGGTATAAATAAACTGGGTATGATGTAGGAATAGAAAGGAGAAGATTCCTTGGAATTTGTGGCTGGTGAAGAGGCAGCTTGCACCTTAGGTTCTCACAGACTAGATATAGAAACAGAACATTCTCTCTGGGTAGCAGTATTATGACCAGGGGCAGACTTTCCAGAGACTATCAGCTAGGCTGGTGGAAAGAACCTGGGGTGCTGGTGAGAGAGCTGGGCTTTGCATGTGAATTTCACTGCCTAATCATAAAAAACATCTTTCCCTAGAGGCTGAAACACCACTATATGGGGGGTAGGCAAGACAGGAGGACATAGGGACCTTAAGAAGTCCACCTGCCTCCCTGAATTTGAAAAGTGGAATGGAGAAGCAAACCAGACTAGCATTCTCAGGACAGGTGCACTTTATTAGCCAAAGGAATTAATTTCCAAGTTCAGCTAGCAAGTGTTTCAGTAGGGCAGTTAGGCAACAAGCATTGCCACTCTGTTCATAGGCTTTTCATATTTGGAACAAGAAGCAGGGAGGTTGCAGGGAGGGGAAGGTCTAATGGACACTGGGTGCAAATTCACTTCATTCCGATAGGGCGAGGCACCTGCATTCGATGCAAAAGATGCAAACATCTAAGTGACTCCCGAGAGGCAGGGCCATTCTATAGAATCCATGCATCTCAAATGTCAATATGGTTTATCAGTTTGACATAATCAGGGGCAACTGATAAAAATCTGTACATAATTAGCAGATGCATGATTGACCAAATGAAAAGACTTGGTGGTCTGAGGCTCTGTAGACAGCTCAGACTTCTCCTTGGTCAGATGCATGCATGACTTCTCCTGCTTCTGACTTATCCCACTCCTCCTCTTCCTCCTTAAAGAGCTGTGTTGCTACCAGTGAAACACCTATTCCAACCAGGTCACACCTATTCCAACAAGGCCACACCTCCAAATGGTGCCATTCCCTGGTCCAAGAATATACAAACCATCACGTTGGGTTAGGGTGTCTCCCTGTTCTGGAGTGGCTAGACGCAGTGGCCAGTGAGACCCAGTCAATCTTTATGTTCCTACCTCCCTGGGGCTTGGATTATTGGATTAAAAGCACACACTACTGTGCCCAGCATGTTTGTTTGTTTGTTTATTTATATTTTTAACCATAGGTTCTAGGCATTGAACTCCGGTCCTCATGTTCATATGGCAGTCCTAGAACACAGAGAGAGCTCACTGACCAGAGTTTGTCATTCTGAAGGTCTAGCCTGGCATTCTGGGGTTGGAGTAGGTGTGGCCCATTTTGGTCACGTGGTTAAGGGAACATGATTGTGTTGACTTTGCCCTGCTCAGGATTTGCTGGTAACCATTTAACACTAGGGTCTCTGACCTGAGCATTTACAACACTCCAGGGTAGGTGTGCCGAGAGATTGATTGACTGCACTGGCTCTGCCAAGCTGCCCAGTTTTCCTAGTTGAGCCCTCCGGAGAAGACCCATCTTGCTGCCCCCTGTGGCTTTCTTTGTCCCCTGGAGTCCTTCTCAGTGTTTGTTTGATCGCGTCCTTCTCAGTGTTTGTTTGATCGCGGCACTGCTAAAATCAGTTCTTCAGAGAATCCTTAACCTCCAACTCCATCACCTCCTGTCCTTTCTCCGTAGTGTTTGTCAGTATCTATTATGATGTGCTTTAGTTTTTCTGTTTATTCTCTGCAATGCCGAGAGGAACGCAACTCCATGAAAGCAGGAGCCCTCCAGACATGGTGTGAGTCCATTACTCAGCACCTAGAATAGTGCTTAGCTCCTGACACGGTGCCGGAATGAACCAATAGATGAATGCAGGAATGAATAAGCAAATCAGTTTGACTTGCCTTTTTAATTTTAATTTAATTAATTAATTTTTAAAAAAGATTTATTTTACGTATGTGAGTACACTGTCACTGTCTTCAGCCACACCAGAAGAGAGCATCGGATCCCATTACAGATGGTTGTGAGCCACCATGTGGTTTCTGGGAATTAAACTCAGGACCTCTGGAAAAGCAGTCAGTACTCTTAACCACTGAGCCATCTCTCCAGCCCCTCCTTGGTCCTTCTTTAAGACAGTACCTCATTTATCTCTGATTGGCTTCTAAACTACTGTATAGCTGGGGATGACTTGGGACTTTTGATGCCCCACCTGTGCTTCTCCAGTACTAAGATTACAGGTATGCGATATCATGCCGGGTGCTGGGACTTTGTGCATGCCACCCACAGAGCCACACACCCAGCACACATCCTTGGCTTCTGTTTCCTTCCTATTCTATACACTCACTACTAGGCATATGGGAAAAAAGCATCCTTGAAGTCCACAGAGAACACTCTGATAGATGTCCTAACCACTCCTTGCTCCTAGGCTGTAATGTGTAGCTCAGAGCGAGCATCCAATGCCTAATGAAAAATGTGCAATGGAATAGCTGGGGAGAGGAGTGGAGAAAGCTTGCTTACACATTGCTGACCTGAGGCGTGCTATGCTATGGCTTTGCACCTTAGGTGCAGATTGATAATGCCAACCTTACAGCTTTGTTGAGACAATTAAGGGGGCTCCCATGTCTAAAGTGCTCAGCACAGTGCTGGATGTGGTGAATTTCTCTGTGTGTGTGTGTGTGTGTCTGTCTGTCTGTCATATGGCGGTGGTGGAGGGCTGCACATGTACAGTACTCAATGTGGAGGTCAGAGGACAACCTCAGATGTCGGGCACCTTCACTTATAGTCTCAGGCAGGGTGACATATTGGCCTGGTGCTTCTTTGACTAGGCCATGCTAACTGCGCCGTGGCATCTCCCATCTCCCATCTCCCATCACTGGAATGACAGGCACACCATTCCTAGCTTTTTATATGGGTTCTAGGGATCTAAACTCGGGTCCTTATGCTTAGAGGTGCCTTATCAACGGAGGCTTCTCCCAGTGCCTCCCAGTGAGTTCTTGAAATAGGTAACTGGAGCGGGACAGTGGTTCATACTGCCAACCTTGTATGCCTTCCAGTTGGTAGATTGTGGGGTGGATGCTGTCTGCTTTTTGGTTTTCTTTTTTTCTTTTTCATGGAAAAATAAAGAGGTGTGTGGGATGAATCCTGAATTTTTTTTTCTCCTATTAAACTCAACAAGCGTAGATGTATTTCTTACCTGGGGCACTTGGCCCTTGCCGTTCAACCCCAGAGCACCCCCTTTCCCAGCTGCTGGTGGGAGCCCTACTCTTTGCCATCCCCCTTTCCCCACTGCCTCCCAGCCAGACACTCTGTCCAAGTTCTCTCTCTTCAAGCGCCCAGAGTCCTAGAAAGTCTGCCTTTTCTTTGGCAGTTTGTGCGAATGATGTGGGCCGTGGATTGTGGGGGTGTTCAGATAAGGAGTCCCACCCCGTGCCCATAATGGCAGGCCCTGGTCAATTTGCAGTCTCACTTTGTTGCTGGAGCAATGTTATGATTCTGTTAAGATTTTTGTCATACCGTAAGTCAGGAAACTCATGGGAGGGTTGCTGCAGGATCTTCACTGTGCTTAGGGAGAACTCAGCCCTTACAATGGGGCCTTTGAGAGCCTGGCCCAGAGCTGGGCAGTGATTCAGTCTATTCAAAACACAATGGGGGCGACACAGAATAGAAAGGAACTGCACATTGTTTTCGGGTCCCTGGGCCACCTGTAGCATTCCTGCGTCCATCCAGCATTAGTTGTGTTCCTCTGGTGACACGCTTGTCAATTTCACAGCATACCTACCTGCTGGCCTGGCAGCGTCACTCCACAGACATTTAACTAGTACCAGATCCATTGGTGTGCGCAAGCCTACAGCCAGCAGGTTCTCAGAAGCACTCAAGAAAGGGTGATTAAAAGCCGGGCAGTGGTGGCACACACCTTTAATCCCAGCACTTGGGAGGCAGAGGCTGGCAGATTTCTGAGTTTGGGGCCAGCCTCGGCTACAGAGTGAGTTCCAGGACAGCCAGGGCTACACAGAGAAAACCCTGTCTCAAAAAACAAACAAACAAACAAAAAAACGATGATTAAACTTTGGCTTAACTGGGCATGGTGGTGCCTGTAATCCCTGCACTTGGGAGGTGGAGGCAGGAGAGGCAAAAGTTGAAGGCTATCTTCGGCTACTGTCAAGAGACCCTGCCTTAAAAACAAACCAGACCTCCCCATGAAACCAAACCAAACCAAAACAAAACAAAACAAAACAAAACAAAAAACAGACTTGGAGGCAAGAAAACATCAATTGGGTATATTTAAAGGTATTCAAATCACTCTTAAAAACCAACATCTTGCCATAATATTAAGAGTCTGAGGAGATGGCCCAGTCGGTGACGTGTTTGCCTTGTAAACAGGACTTGAGTTCGGTCTTCAGCACCCACATAAAAAGCTGGGTGTGTGGGGCATGCCTTTGTATTCAGCACTGACCAAATGGACAAAAAGAGCTCCCTTGGGACTCACTGCCAGCCAGCCTAGCCTCCTTAGTGAGCTTCAGGCCCACGAGAGACCCTGTATCAAAGGAGGCAGACGGCCTCCTGAGAATGACACCCAGCATTGCCCTCTGGCCGTCATTTGAACACATGCATAAACAAGATTTTTAATTTTTTTAGATTTATTTTCTTGTATATAGGAGTGTTTTGCTTGCATGCATGTTTGTCTACCACATGCACGCCCGGTACCTACAGAGCTCAGAAGATAGAAAGCATCCGATCCCTTGGAACTGGACTTATGGGTGGTTGTGAGCCACCATGTGGGTGCTGAGAACTGAACCTGGGTCCTCTGCAAGAGTGACACGTGCTCCTAACTGCTGAGTCGTCTTTCCAGCACCTCACTTGTACTCCAGTCTCAGCCTCACTACCCCTACCCTCCTTCCAGCCATCTCTGTCTGTCTCCACCCTCCTCCCCATCCCTTCCCTCTTCCTCTCTCTAACCCAGCTGGACTTGAACTCTCCAGCCTTCTGACTCAGCCTTCAAATCCAGGGGTTACAGATGTAAGCCACCACACCCACTCTAAGAGACAGAATGGTAGGTAGGCATTTTAAAAGCTGAATTTACCACTTGTTGTTATACCAAGCAAAACGAGCTGTGGTTGGCTCACAACAGAAAGTGGAAGGAACCATTTTTCCCTGTTTTTTTTTTCCCTTTAGAACATGTACAGAATTTTATTTTATTATCCACATGACTCACTCTGGGATCAAACATCTTTTCTTTGTTGTGTGTTTAGATCTCGGGTTGTTTTATTTCCTTGCTTCCTTAATGTTTTCCTCATGTTTAATTTAAATCACTCGCCTTTTATCTTTCTCAGCATCTCAAGCTATTTCGTTCATTTCTAACCTTTGTTCTCCTTCTTGATGCGTGGAATTTAAAAACAATAAGTTGAGATGCATTTTCTTTCTCAGTGCAAAGTGATGGCTACTTCAGGATTGCACACACGGCTAGCTAGTTTCCACCAAACAAAAGCCAGAGAAGCCTTTTCCCTTAGGCTCCCATGCAGTCTTGGGGTGTGGGACATTTGATTAATAAGTAATCCTGTGCTTTGGCCCAACTCCCAGGAAGGAAAAGGGTCACAGTCCGGGGAGAAGGTTACGTATTTCCTGGTATTTGGGGACATTTGCACACATGGAGACAGAATATACAGAACCAATACTTTCAGTACCTTTCTGCAAGGCAGAAACTATACCAATGTGTTTGTGAATGGCCGTGTGGTCTGGCTGGCCATTTCTAAGCACAACTTCCTGGGACCTGTCAGGGTGCCTTCTGTTTTTTTCTTCTTCTTTCCCACCTAGCAGGGAGAGAACAGCTCTGCTCTGTGGTATCATAGATGGTCAGAACAAGTGAGGCTAGGTTTGGAGAGCAGTGGGCAACTTGACTTTGGAGACATCACACGTGGTTTTTCTTTAGAGGCTGCAGAGATGGCTCAGCAGGTAACACTTACCTTGCAAGCATGAGGACTTGCAGAACTCAAGTAGAAAGCTTGGGGTTGGCAACCACTTGTAATCCCAGTTCTGGAGAGGCAGACACTGGACCTCTGCCATTCCTTGGCTGACACCCATGGTTGGCCTCTGATGTCTACATGCATGTACACATGTATTTGAGCATGTCTGCATACTCTCCCCGCCCTCCACACACACACACACATTTCCTTCAGCAAATTCCTAACTGACTACTTTGGCAATTGGTATCCTCTGTTGTCTGTTTTATCTGGGTGTGAATTTCTTTTAATATATTTAACTTCTCTAGTGGGATTAAGGTACCTTGCTTCCAAAAAAAAAAAAAAAAAAGTCAAAAATCTATTTATCCCCTTCCCACCCACACACATATGCATAAAATTTGGGTGAGAAGCCTGAAAACCAGAGCAGGAGACAAAACCGAGACCTGTGTCACAGGAAGGACAGTTCCAGAGTTCTGGCCACCGAGTTCCCAGTGACTGTTAATTGCTAGAGATCTGTCAGGGTGTGTTGGAAATTTCCCTTTGTTTATAGAGTGGCAAGATCTGTTTCACAGCCAAGGTAATTCTTCCTCTATTTCACCAATATGGCACCTAAATGCAAGTTCTCTCTCTCCCTCTGTCCCTCCATCTCTCCCTTTCTCCTTCCTCCCCTTTCCCTCCCTCTTCCTCTCTGCCCCCACATTAATCTTTAATAAATAAAGATAGGGTGCCAAACCCCTAACTTGGCTCTCAGTCCATAGATGGGGCTCACCAGAAGTTGCACACTGAAAATGACACAGGTCACCTTGGTGTGTCACAGAATACAGTAAGAAATAAGTAACAATCACCAGAAGTTTGCTTACGTGGAGATTTCTACACACTTGTGACAGTGTCTTGGTGTGATTCATCCACGCCCTGCAATCCCATCAGATATGGCCAGCTCACAGTTCATTTTCAATTTTAGCGATTCCGGGAGAAGAAGGCGCATTATCAGAAGAATCGTTGTGACATTCTGTAGCCAGAGGGCTCAAGGTAGATGGCTGCTTCCTAATTTCTGCAGACCATCCCCTACTTTTCTTTTTTTATCCATGTTATTGCCGGGGTTTTTTGCTTGTTTGTTTTGCTTTGTTTTTAAGGCAATGCCCAGGCTTCCCAACCCACCTCCAGCTCATAAACAGAGCCCTGTGGAGGCTGAAGTTACCAGGAAAGTGTTCACCAAAATGAGACTGTGTGTAGGATCCCCACTGAAAGGCTGTATTAGGATATGTTCTGTCTATCTTCACATTAAGAAACCAGGAAGAACGTAGAGGGAGGAGCTGGGGTGGAGATGATCGAGATGTGCTGTTTGCATGGGTGACATTTCATGCTATTCTTAAGATAATAATAATAATAATAATAATAATAATAATAATAATAATAATAATAATGAGAGGCTGTCTGTGGGGGCCCTGCCTGTAATCCCATCACCCAGGAGGCAGAGACAGACCTCTGTGAGTTCAAGAGCAGTCTGGTCTATGTAGAAAGTTCCAAACCGTTTCTATTCAGGGCGACTATGAGAACTTGCCTCAACAAATAAACTCGGAAGAAATTCAGCTCCTCGGCAGGAGAAGACACTTACTGCCCAGCTTGAGGATCCAGGAGAGAACAGATTCTCACAGCTGTCCTCTGACCTCCACACACATGTGTGGCATATGCAAATATGCACACAAATGAATGCTAATGTTTATCATTAGAGAGGCTAAACATGCTTACACACATAGACTCAGTTGTGCATAAACATCCAAAATAGTATCTTCTTTTCTCTAGGACCTTTGGGATAATTAGAAAATAAAAATTAAAATATTTTTTTAAATATTTATTTATTTATTATATGTAAGTACACTGTAGCTATTTTCAGACACACCAGAAGAGGGCATCAGATCTCATCATGGATGGTTGTGAGCCACCATGTCGTTGCTGGGATTTGAACTCAGGACTTTCAGAAGATCAGTCAGTGCTCTTAACCACTGAGCCATCTCTCCAGCCCCAATATTAGAATCTTAAGAGCCACCCTTACCACAGGTTTGTTAGGGAAGACTTGAGAACGGAGAGCCACCCAGGGATGGGCTGAGGGTTGGAAGACCCAAATTCTAGTCCTGATTCCTCCCGAAATGATTCAATGGATCTGATGGGTCATCTCAGTGGCTCCAGATTCCTTGTCTGTGAAGAGCTTTGGACTGGATAGCTAGTGGAGAAGGCACTTTCTAAGTAGAGTCAAAATTGTAGGGTATTGAATACGAATATGTAAATATTTGGGGAGCCTCAGAGAATGGCTTAGTGGGTGAATTAGTTGCCGGCAAGCATGAGAGCCTCACTTTGACCCTTATCACCTACATAAAAAGCCGGGAATGTGGGACACAATTGTGATCTCAGTAACAGTCAGGCAGGACAGAAGGATCCCTGGGGCTTGCTTGCCTGGCCTTCTAACCTCACCAGGAGGTCTGGCTTCAGTGAGAGAGACTGTGCTTCAAAAAAACAAAGCAAATGGCTCCCGATGGACGTCACAAGAGGCTGCCCTCTGGCCTTTAGGAGCACCTGCTCACACTTATCATCGAGAATGCATCTGCATATGCACACACAGTGTTCTGAGAAGTCAGGCTTAGCATCCCTGAAGCCCTGGGGTTCAATCCCCAGCATGTCAGAAAGAAACCAGGCACAGAGGCTGTAAGGTGGAGAGATTATGTAACCTGCCCCGGGGGCTGTTTTTTACCATAGATCTTGAAACCTTTGGCTTTCTTCAGTCTTTAGTTGTAAGGCTGCTCTGGCCTCTGCAGTTAGGACATGGCCTTCTGGAAGGGGGTGCGTCTTCTCTGCCTAACAGTTCATACCTTCCTTTCCAGTTTGCATTTGGAGACATGTGTAGTTGCCTACGCTTAAACCTCAGTACCTGTGTGCGGCCACCGCAGAATCACACTGATTAGTACAGTACCTCACTCGGAATTCAGGGATCAGCTCACCTGATGGATCATCCAAATCATTGTTCTTGTAAAGCCACTACCAGAACTTGCTTACTGAATTGGGGGGTGGGGGGTGTCTGTGGCTCGGCCCTGCAGTGGTTAGCACTCTAGACACTGAATCGGGGCGTGTGTACCTAGCAAGAGCCCCTTCAAAGTCCGTCAAGGATGGACGGGCCTCTGCTTATTGCTTTACAGGCCCTGAAGCCCTCTCCAAGCTCAGGCCACACCACACCGCCTCTTGCACACTGGACTTACAACTTGGGTGTAGCTTCTGTGAGATAGGCCTTAACAGGGGCATCAGAAGATAGCCATCTGCCTTCTGGTGTACACTGGGGCCTTTAATTCCACCAGGCACATTTTTGACATTTCTTGTCACACTCCCCCCTCCCCAATACCTCTTCAGAATTCCCTGAGCCCCAAGCCCATGTTTATTCCATTCCTCAAGTCTAGGGTGTGAGTCATGAGTGGGAAAGACAGGAAAGGTCCTGAACCTTCCCATGAGGTAGTGAGGGGAGAGAAAAGGGCTTGCCTGTGGCTCCCGATAACGCTAATCTGAACCATTGATTTCATGGCTAAAATCTGGTGGCCCCCTGCATCTCCGCTGTCCTGTCGGCCTTCACCACTGCAGTCCAAAATCTCTAGGATCCAGTAAACACTCTCCCTAGTACCTGAAGGGCTCTGAGAACGAGGCCTTTATGGTTCTGTTTCCCTTAAGGAATGCATTTTCTGAGGCAGAGGTCAGGTGACCTGCATTCCTGTCAGAAACAGGGATTGCTTGCTGCTGGGTTTGGTGTGGCACTCGTGAGTTAGTGGCGCCAGGATAGCCTTGTCATTCAACACAGCTCTTCTCCTGGCCTTACTATACCATAGCAAGCGCGTCATAACAGTGCACCGCCGCCGCAAAGCTTCCTTCACCTCCAGAGGTTGTTGATCACTGAAAGCCTTGCTCCAGTTAGCACATCCTGACACAACACCCCCAAGAGACCCGTAGTAGAGCAACACTTTAGCGTTCATTTTTTTCCTTTTATTACTTTTTTTTTGAGAATTCATACATGAGCACTACACTTACATCACTTCTCCCCTTAACCCAGTTCCTCCCATAACCCTACCCACTCCCTCTCAACTTCAAAAAGATCGGAGTAAGTGGCTGCTTATCTTACCTCTACTCTTGTTTTTCATAAGTAAAGTAACTTTTGCAGTCAATATAGAAAAGGAGAAAGAGGAGGGAGACAGCAAGAGAGAGAGAGAGAGAGAGAGAGATCCTGAGATTACAGGAGTTTTAGATAACCCAGACTGGCTTCAAACTTGCTATGTAGCTGAGGATGACCTTGAACTTCTGACGCCCCTGCCTTCACCTCCCAAGTACAGGGAGGTACCAGTACACTGCAGACTGTGCACCATGCCCCACCACCACACTTGGCTTAAGTGGTGCTTGGGGTCAAACCTGGGGCTGTGTGCATGGCAGACAGACACTCGATCAACTGAGCCCTGCCCAGAGAGACTTTTGGTCAGGTTGATAACATACTCTACCGATAGTTAGATCCCTTTCCCTCAGAATAGCATTACCTTTAGGAACTGCTGGGGTCCAGCGTTCATCTAGAAATCATTCAGTCACCTTGTGGTTTTGTTTCTGTTTCAGTCAGTGGTGTGAACAAGAGCGGTGCCAGCTGGTCTTCCCAGTCAGCTTGCCTGCCTGAGGACTTTGGTCTCATTAGTCAATTAGAGAAACTTATTACATAGCTGTGCTGGCCTCAGAGATGACCCATTTCTAACCAAGGATTAGGACATAGGATGACATGGACTTTGCTTTGTGACTCTTGTTAGTGACAGCCTTGTCAAGGAGGTGCCCAACCCAAGTCACATTTAAATATGCGTAGCATTTATTCATGGTGAAGAATAAACTTGTGAATCTGGCCATGCCCAAAATGTATGCAAGTGTGTGTGTGTGTGTGTGTGTGTGTGTGTGTTCAAGCCCGCTGATTGGTCCAGCCATGCTCCACCCACCTGACTCATGTGAGACCTTTGTACTTGAACACAGGAATGGTGGTGTACTTTCTTAAAGGGCTAGCTGAGCCACATTAAGCCTCAGCTTAGGAGACAGAGCCTACCACTGGTCCATCATTAGTTTGATTAAAAGATAGAGGTGGGGGTTGAACACATATATTTGCCATGTGAGCGGAATACAGCCACCCAGTTCACATTGATCTGTAGCTGGAAATGTACTTTCCCCAACTGAAGTCTGACTGTTACCCCTTCCTATTATTACCCTTAGGTAGACTGTAGAGTTAAGAAGGATGGCCATGTTGGGTGTAGTGATGCATACCTATAATCTTTGAACTCAGGAAGATCAGGAGTTCAAGGGCAGCCTTGGCAGTATAGCAGATTTGAGGCCAGCCCTGGCTACGTGCTTCAAAAAGCCAGAGAGAAAGGATATCTGTAAGGGGAATGCTTCTTCCGTGTTGACTTCCTGAGGTTGGAGACAAGTAGATCACCTTTGGAAACCTCTGGGCTCAGAGTCCCCATCCATCCTTCCAGTAGCTAAGATGTCCCGAGGTGAGCCAAAGAGACGGGTCTCAACATGTGGCCCAGGTTGGCCTCAAACTTGCAGTGATCTTCCTGCCCCTGGCCCAGTCTCCTGAGTCCTGGGATGACTGGTGTGAAACAACGCATCCAGTTTCACTGGTCATCACTCCACTTGTACCGGTTGACACATGTGTGACAACCATTGACCTGCATCCTGGCTTCTGGGGACACCTCAGGGCACAGATGTCCTCTGAAGACTGAAGCTTGGTCTTGTGGGAGGCCATGTTGAACGAGGCTGTTCTGTGAGTTCCGAGTTTTGAGGCTTTACTGTACATGCCTCTCCCTGAGAAGAAATATTTCACAGCGGTTTTTGTGTGGTGTGTGTGTGTGTGTGTGTGTGTGTGCACGTGTGCGCACGCGTTGCTGAGCAACTTAACCTTTCTGTATGCCAGTTCCCTGCCTGATGAGATTGTTAGAGTTAAACAAGTTATATATTAAATATTAAAATAGAATGACATTTAGCTATCCTATAATAATAATAATTATATTCTATATCATTCATTCAACAGGTATGTGTGAAGCACCCCCAAATGCATCAGTCATTGTACTAAGGCTTGGATAGATGATAGCCAGGCACCATTCTGCTGTCGCATGGGGTGGGGTGGGGTTCCCAGAGAGGGGCAGCCTGGGCTGATGGGGCAGGAGTTTCCAGGCAGTAGGCGTAGGAGGTAGTGTAGGAAGGAGCTTGCCGGAGAATATTACATCCAAACAGGGAACGGTGTGACTCAGTGATTCCAACACAGACACACAGTATCACACACAGTATCACACACAGTATCACACACACACACACACACACACACACACACACACAGAGAGAGAGAGAGACAGACAGACAGACAGACAGACAGACAGAGACAGAGACAGAGAGAGACAGAGAGAGACAGAGAGAGACAGAGAGAGACTCTATCCATGCATGAAGCCCAGAACTAAGAGAAAGCAATTAGAAGAGGACAGAAGCAAGCTAGCAAAGCCTTGCTGGCATTTGCTCCTGAGATACAAGGCAGCTGCTGAGTGAAGCACGGCTTCCAGGGTCTAGGCTAGCTTTGAAAGGATAGACTGCCCCCTGATTTCCTGTCCCCCAGCCACAGCCTCTCAGCTTGGGGCTTACACCCTGGATGAGGGACTTCAGGGAGCCCTGGCTTCCTGAGCAACATTATGGGAACCTGAGGTCCTGGGCACCCAGCATATGTGGGGTTGTTTAAGCCTGTTCTAGATAAGGAGCAAGGAGGGCAAGTGAGATTGTGGATGAGGACCAGAGGGGCGGGAGCTAGGGCAGGAGCTAGGGCAGGAGCTAGGGCAGGAACTAGCCTCCCTTTTCTAGAGGTTGAGAGAGAAATGGGTCAGAACCAGGCTGGCAATTTCTGAAGGAAAGTGCAAAGAATCAAGAGATGAACAGAACTCCCACTTACAACTAAGGGGGGGGGGGTGCTTCCCGTTTGAGACTCCACAGAAAGGAAAAGGCTTCTGGGACATTGAGTGTAAGCTACCAGCACTCCCTACAACTGCTAGAAACAGGTGGGATCGACCCCGTAGAGGACAACAGCAAGTCTGTGTGTGAATACTGCAGCAGGCAAGATGGATGTGCACAGTAGAGAGAGAGAGAGAGAGAGAGAGAGAGAGAGAGAGAGAGAGAGAGAGAATGTGTGTGTGTGTGTGTGTGTGTGTGTGTGTGTAGGTCAGACGACAACTTCAGGCGTCTTCCTCCTCGTGTGAGACAGTGTCTCTGTTGTCATTCTTCTTAGTATAGTATCAGCCTAGCTGGCCCACCGACTTTTGGAAATTCTCCTGTCTCAGATTCCTTTTCTCCATAGGAATTCTGGGATTTCTGTGTGCTACTATGCCCAACTTTTACACAGGTTCTGGGGAGCCAAATGCAGGTCCTCGTATGCCTTGGCAAATGCTCTCCCCAGCCTTCATGGATTTTTTTTTAAAGATTTATTTTATTTATTATATGTAAGTACACTGTAGCTGTCTTCAGACACTCCAGAAGAGGGTGCCAGATCTCGTTACGGATGGTTGTGAGCCACCATGTGGATGCTGGGATTTGAACTTATCACCTTCGGAAGAGCAGTCGGGTGCCATCTCACCAGCCCCCTTCATGGATATTTTTAAACCTTTGCATGCACAGTTATTTCCTATTTTTAATTTTTTAAAGCTATTTCTACATAATGTGGCATTAAAGGAATCACCAAAATAATGCTTTTTTTTTTTTTTTTAATGTATATGAGAACACTGTAGCTGTCTTCGGATATACCAGAAGAGGGCATCAGATCTCATTATAGATGGTTGTGAGCCACCGTATGATTGCTAAGAATTAAGCACAGGACCTCTGGAAGAGGAGCCAGTGCTCTTAACCGCTGAGCCATCTCTTCAGCCCCCCAAAATAATGCTTTTAAAAATAAGTTTATTTTTATTTAATGTGTATAAGTGTGTTGGCTGCATGTATGTAAGTGCATTGCATAAGGATCTGGTGCCCATGGAGACAGAAGAGGTCTATGGTAGATGGTTATGAGCAGCAGTGTGGGTGCTGGGAATCAAACTCAGGTCTTCTGCAAGAGCAGCAAGTGCACCCAGCCGCTGAGCCATCTCTCCAGCCCCATTTGTGTGGGAAGTGGTGGGTGTGGGTGTGGGTGTGTGTTTCAAAACGGGTTTGTCTTTGCAGCCCTGGCTCTCTTGGAATTGCTTTATAGACCAGGCTGGCCTTGAACTCACAGAGATCCACCTGCCTCTGCTTCCCAAGTGCAGGGATTAAAGGCTCGCCCCACTGTTCCTGGCTTGCGGATATGTATCTTAAAGTAAATTCATCAAAACAAGATTGCCAGATCAAATAGGATATGAGTTTGTTTGTTTGTTTGTTTGTTTTTGTTGTTGTTGACTAGTTTCAGAAATTCTGATACCTATTTTTAGATTGCTCCCTAAAATATTGTTTGGGAGTCTGTATGTATATTTTTAGTCTCCCATCTCTCCTGACACTGGGCCAGTTGTGTTTCCAGATACGCAACATGTTAACAGCATCCCTTTTCTTGGCCTCTAAAGGGCATTGCCGGTGAAGGACTCCTCCCCTGGATGAAGTGGGTGAGCCAGCGTTTGCAGATCCATGAGGCCAGGGCCGCCCCAGGGTGTGTGGGACACCAGAGAGGATAATGCCGCCTGTGTGTGCCTTCTGACTCACTTTTGCTTTCCTGGTCCCCACCCTGGTAAACACACGCGCACAGGGGTGGGGGGCACAGCTGCTAAATCTCCTGCCCTGTAGCCTTTTCCTTCTCCTGAGGAGGGACCCAATGTCTTGGTACGTCCACCCTCCTAAACGAGGCTTTCAGATGGGTCTGGACATACCCTATTTTCCAGAACCTTCATATGAATTAACAGCTTTTCCTCGCACTGAATGATCATTAGAAACTAACGTGGGTCCAAGTTTCTACTTGAGGCCCATCTGACAGGAGAATCCCCCCATAGCTGCTGATATTTTCCGGGCTACAGGTTATTACAGTTCTCAGTGCTGCATCCAGCCCTCTCCCTCTCCCTCTCCCTCTCCCTCTCCCNCCCTCCCCCTCTCCCTCCCTCTCTCCCTTACACTATATCCTTTTTGTTTAAAGACTTACTGTTTTAGGGAGACAGAGACAAAAGAAAATTACTCCAGAGGGAAGCAGAGGAGAAAGGGCTCTTAGCGCATGGGGAAGGTTTGCCCCTGCATCCCATCTAGGAATGCCAGACTGCTGCCATCCAGCCAGGAGTAGGCAAAAAGCAAAAAGGGGAAGCGTGACCATATGGCCAGGGGGATTTCCCTGGAACTGTGGCACATCCTCACACTGCCAAGCCAGTGCTTGGTGTTCTAGGGCAACTGTCAGCCTGCTGCCTTTCTTTAGAGAGCCATAAATCACCATAAATGGTGTGCATGCTTGCGTGTGTGCGTGCGTGCGTGCGTGCGTGCGTGCGTGTGTGTGTGTGTGTGTGTGTGTGTGTGTTGATAAGCACTCCCTGATTCCAGCGGCCTTTGCCATCTATCTGAGTTGCCTCCTATACAAAACCTTACATACCTTTAAACCCTACTGGATGGGTTGGCTGAGAGCCCTGAGGTCCAGGCTTTACCCTGCATGTTATTGCTTCTGTGTCTTCCCTGCTCAGCCCTGGCTCTGCCTGCTGGCTTCCGATCACCTCCTCCAGTCCGGCCAGGGCAGCCTCCTCTGACCCAGAGTGAGAATCCTCCCAGTCTCCCCTCTGTTCTCTCTACCTTTCTCTTCATTTTTATAAATTGATTTTGGAGGTTAGCATACAAAGGAGCAGGTCGCTTGCTGGGTTCTTCAGATATCGGTGTTGTTTGTATTCTAATCATTCTTGGGACATTTCCTCTCCTGGAAACGTGTTTTCTGCCTCATCTATGTGCCCAATTGTTGTCTTTTTGTGGTGGATTGGGAAGGAAAGGAAAAGGAAGCTGAGAAGACACCTCACAATTTTACAAGATAATTCACATTCTTGGGGGTGGCTGTGAAGAAGTTCATATATGTAGCCATCGTTGCCTGGATTGTAGGGAAAATAGAAATGGAAATAATTACATGTGCGCGCGCGCGCGCACACACACACACACACACACACACACACACACACGATCATGCATACATACACAGATTCATGGCCAATTAGATAGAAAAGTTGTTCAATTAAAAGGAATTCAGTGTTTCAGTCTCTGATGCTGAGAAGTAGTCATTAGTGAGGATAATGTGTCTTCTTCAGAAAAGATTTTTAAATTGTATTTTATGTTCACCAATCTTTTGTCTGCATGTATGTATATGTACAAAATGTGTGCCTATGCCTGTGGAGACCAGAAGAGGGCGCCACATCTCCTGGAACTGGAGTTCCAGACTTGTGAGCCGCCCTGCATGTGCTGGGAATTCTCAACAACAGCAAGTGCTCCTAACTGCTAACTGCTCTCTTAGCCCTGGTGACGGTGTCTTTTTTAATGAGGAATTCCACCCAGATACAATCTGGTGTCCTGTTGTGGTTTGAGTCTTGACAGTCAGGTGTAAAGCCCTGTGAGTTACTGGGAAGGCAGTGGGAAGGACTCACGTTTGGGTGAGCCTGAAAAGAGAACTGCTTCACTTGTTGTCTTTGTGGCTTCCTCCCTGGAGGCGGTGTGGCGTGTGAGCCCCTCTCTTGTGAGGCTGTTGGGAGTGATGAAGGGACTGGTCACTGCAACTAAAGCAGAAGCAAGTCCACCGGGACAGTCTCCAGGACGGTGTGATAGTGCAACAGGTCAGAAACTGAAAAATCTTGTAAATCGAAATGTTTGAGCACAGCTTGGCTCAGGCACACAGCGTTGCTCTGCTGGGCCATGGGGGAAGGAGAGGTGAGGTGGAACATTTACCCTTCTGAGGGCAAGCGTGCTCGGAGCTGTGGCTATTTGCCTTTTGCTAGCAAGTCTAGGAGAAGATCAGAGTTGGAGGAATAATTTTGTTCCAAATGTGCATCACTTTAGTACCACTGCAAAGTAAAACACAACAAAACAAAATCATGCGACAAACCGGGCATGGTGGCACGCGCCTTTAATCCCAGCACTCGAGAGGCAGAGGCAGGAGGATTTCTGTGTTCGAGGCCAGCCTGGTCTACAGAGTGAGTTCCAGGACAGCCAGGGCTACACAGAGAAACCCTGTCTCGAAAAAACCAAAAAACCAAAAAACAAAACAAAATCATGCGACAAACACTCTAAGCCGGGTTTGCTTGCAGCACTCAGTCGTACTTGTGGTTTATGTTCCAGAGCGAAGTCTGGGAAGTGCGGAAGGAGGACATGAGTTACAGCGGCTTGTAGCTGGGTTGGTTCCCTGCTTGCCAGGCATGCAGGGAGCTCTGGATTCCATCCCCAGCACCTCAGCAGCCAGGCATGGTGGCTCATCCTACAATCCCAGGAGGTAGAGACAGGAGGGTCAGAAGTTCAAGGTCACCCTTAGCCCCATAGTGAATTTGAGGCCAGGTGACAAATGCTAATATATTAATATCTGCGACAAAGACAGACACACAGTAGTCTCAGCAGGGAGCATAGTTTTTGACATCAGGCGGAGAAATCAGACTCTGAGACAGCAGGCGGGACTGTAAGGTAGAAAGGAGCCAGTGGACCGTGACTGCCTATATGACATGGGGATTCACATCCTCATGCATTCTATGGCACCAGTCTCCCCTGTCCCTTGTCCCTTGTAGACATTAAATAGCCGCTTATCATGGATTTCTGTTTTCCTCATTTTGTTTACATTTTTCAAAAGGAAAATAAATATCATTTTTTGACTGTGTGTGTGTGTTTGGAAGTAAGCCCTGGGCTTACGATGGGAGCCCTGTGAGTCAAGCTGTGGGCAGTGCCTTCCTCTCTCTGTCTCTCTGTGCTTGCCACAGAGGAAGGGGGGGGAGTGGTGACGTCTGAGGTAATTTTGCAGAATTGATGTTGTGTGTGGTTCTGGGAAAGCCAAATATATCCTATGGACAGTTTTCCTCCACCAGACAGCATGGGTGGTAAACCTCCTAGAACCTTTCTCAGCAGCTTGAAGCCCTGGCGTGTGGTGTGCTTTTCTCGGTGGTGGCTTTCCTCTTGGCTGAGTTTTGAGGATTGCTTTTTGCCTTTGAACCTCTTGGGCTTCACTTTTAGCAAGGCATCTGTGGCCTCCTCGGGCAGCACAAAGCAACTTCATATATTTTCCCTGTGAGGAAGTTAATGTGGCTTAGATCTTGTTTCTTTCTGTCTCATGCAAATTTCACTGTCTGAGCGGCTGGCCTTTCTGGATACCCTTGTCCATAACTTTCCTCTGCTTTGTTGAAACTCCTTCAAGTCAAGAGCTTACACAGTGGGGACAGGGCTGAGCCATGCTTGGTCTGTCACATGTCACATGTGGTGCCTCCGTGAAGACATTTGAAGTGTTGCAGCAAATGACAATACTCTAGAATCTTGTCTGCTGTCAGGATTACACATGTATTCAAGTTTCTTTCCTTTTCTTTTTCTGATTGTTTGTGGGGATTTTTGCCCTGATGAGTATACATGAAAGCAAATGCCTTTCTTCTAATTACTCCAGAAAATTCAAATGTTTAAGATCTACTTCGGAGGCCATGACTTTAGCATGTCATAGGGTAAAGTGTGCCATGCCCTTCATACATTTTGTATGTTTATTTTGTTATATATATATATATATATATATATATATATATATATATATATATATATATTTTTTTTTTTTTTTTTTGAGATGGTTATGCTATACATCCCAGACATGTTTGAACCTTACAGACCTCCTCCTTCAGCCTCTTGGGTGCTGTAGTTACAGGAATAGACCACAGCACTGAACTTCATATGTGTCTGTGGTTAACTGTTAGTAATATGAGACTCACTATCCATCACTGCTGAGTCTCCTTCAATGGATGGGAGCACCCCAAATTCAGCCACTTTGGGTGCTTCCTCCCATCAACACCAAGACATGCTGAATGCATGGGCATCCACTATAGGAACGCCACCTGAGAGGAAGCCCTGCAGCCCCGAGCCTTAAGAGGCCTCTCCTACTGCAGAGCTAAATAGCCACAGTGCAGACCAGGGCCAAGGCCTCGCTGGTTCAAGGAATGAGCCGAGGATGAGAGGAGTCCCACGAGACACAGCATGTTCTGCGACTCTGCACGAGCTCTCCTGTCAGCTTCCTGGCTGGTGTAGCGGTGACAGACATCTAGTTAGACACATCCTGAAAAAAAAAATGTGGATGGCCAGTCTGAGTGGCCATCAAGAAGTTTCTGAAGGAAAAGTAACTCAGATAACCTGAGAAGGTGGCCGTGCGACCTAACTATAGGCAACACGCATGCTCATCGCTTCTGGGTTCAAGTCTACACTTTGCAATGTCAAGTTTCTGTTTAATTTTTTTTTTTTTTATTTCACTGGCAAATTAAAGAAACAGATTTTTTTTTGTTGTTGTTTTGTTTTTTCGAGGCAGGGTTTCTCTGTGTAGTCCTGGCTGTCCTGGAACTCACTCTGTAGACCAGGTTGGCCTTGAACTCAGAAATCCACCTGCCTCTGCCTCCCAAGTGCTGGGATTAAAGGTGTGCACCACCACGCCCGGCAAGAAACAGATTTCAGATAGCTTTAAGAGTCAGTCCTCCGTGTTGGGCAGTGTAGATGGTCCTCTGTTTTGGACACTGTATCCCTGTGCTGGGCAGTGTAGATGGTCCTCTGTGTTGGACACTGTATCCCCGTGTTGGGCAGTGTAGATGGTCCTCTGTGTTGGACACTGTATCCCCGTGTTGGGCAGTGTAGATGGTCCTCTGTGTTGGACACTGTCCCCAATGTCTTCCATGTTTTGTAAGTCTATGCTGCTTCGTGTAATTCTCATGGCCACTCTTTGAAGTGAATCTCAATTCTCTTATCTTAGAAATGAGAAAAGAGACCTAGGGAGGCAGCTCAGTTGATAAACTGCTTGTCTAGTATGCATAAGAGTTGATCCCTGTCACATGCCCAAACCAGGTATGTTGGTGCATGCCCCTATAACCTCCACAACTTTAAGGTTAGACAAGAAGATCACAAGCCAAAGTCATTCTTGGCTCCAAACTGAGTTCACACTATCTTGGGCTACACAAGACCCTGCCTGAAGTTAACGAATCAACAAGAAAACGTTGTTTCAGCGGTGCATTGGACCATGGTGACGCTTCCCCACTTATCTATAGGTAGCAAGGTTGAAATTATATACATATATATATATATATATAGTGTGTGTGTGTGTGTGTGTGTGTGCATGTGTGTGTGTCTGTTAGAAAACTCCAGGAGAATATGAGCTATCATAACCCATTTTGTGTTCTTGTCTCCAGGGCAGCAAAGGCGCCTACCGGTACCATTGGCAGAGTCACAATGTTAAGCATAGCGGTGTGGACGACATGGTTCTACTGTCCAAGATCACAGAGAGCTCCATTGTGGAGAACCTGAAGAAGAGATACATGGACGACTATATTTTTGTATCCTTTATCCTGTCCTTTGCACACCTCTGGGATAAGACTGTTCCACGGTACCACGGGCCCAGGGAATCAGAGCTGATGCCCGTTGGTTCTCAGTATTTTCACTTTCACAATGAGGGCTGGGCTTCTAAGGGCAAAGGCAAGACTCAGATGTTTTCCTGGCATTTCACGGAGTCAAAGTGCAGCTCCACCACAGTGTTCCTTTGAGTTATAAGCGTCTGCATTCTAACTAAGACCTCTGCCTATCCTGGACGGAGTCCTTCTCTGCTCCGTGTGTGCTGTCCTGATGACATGCTAGACACTCTTTGATTCAGACTTCGAAGGTTTGAAAAGATCACCTCATGGACAGAAAAGCTACCTCCTCAGTTTTTCTGAACCTTTATATTTACCGAAGGAAAGATGAGAAGGCATGATTGGCTATTGAACATGCCTGGCGTGTTTCCCTGTTAATCTGCCAGATGGTGTTTTATAATAGGGCTTTAAAAACCCAGAAAGCAAACCTCACGGAAATGTGTGTGTTGACTTCACGATGAAAAAGAACTGTGGTAGGCGGGGGTGTTCAGCCAGCAGTCAGGACTTTTCTTTGGGACATCAGTACATTAGTGAAATTGTCACCTAAATTAGTCACAGCACAGCCATGAAAGGTTTGTGTTATCTGTACATCAGCACCATAGTACTTAATGCTTAATGCTACGGTGGCCCCTGAAGGCCCAGTGTCTAGGAGACGTGGGTGCCTTATGATATAATATGCATCTTGGCTTTTACCCAGAATGCCTGGGGAAGCTTTCTTACTAGGGACTACTTTTATTATTATTATTATTATTATTATTATTATTATTATTATTATTATTATTTACATTGCTTACTTGACTATTAGAAGCACCAAATCCCATACTTTTGCAGGCTGCCCTGGCCGCCCACCTATCACTTGTGAGTTTAAGTATTTAACTAACAGATTGCAGCGTTGGTTATCTCAAGACACTTAAACCATTACAGTCAGTACTGTGCTGTGTTTTTTGTTTTGTTTTGTTTTGTTGTTGTTGTTGTTGTTTTTTGGGGGGGGGTGTTTTTGTTTTGAGTTTTTTTTTTGGCTTTTCGAGACAGGGTTTCTCTGTATAGCCCTGCCTGTCCTGGAACTCACTTTGTAGACCAGGCTGGCCTCGAACTCAGAAATCCTCCTGCCTCTGCCTCCTAAGTGCTGGGCTTAAATGCGTGCGCCACCACGCCTGGCTTTGATTTGGTTTTTAATTTACCTGGAGTTTCTGATTGAATTTGCGCTCCACGAATGAGCTTCTCGTGACTGAGTTTCTGGCCTCTTGTTTCTGTTGTCAATATTTTTACACTTTGGGATAAACAAAAATAAGGTTAGAAATAGTTTACTTTCCAGCAATTCTCAAGGGTACAATCTTTTAATGCCCTTAGCTCCTTGCTGATCTCTGTCTGCCAAGCCCCTGACAGAGCCAGGGGTCCACCTGACCCCAGAACAGGCGGTTTTAGAATAGCTGGACAATAACATCCTTGGGTCTGAAGGGTGAGTGAGGACTTAGCTCAAACATCACATGGCAATTCGGCAACATAATGCACACTTTATTACTTTTGTTTGTTTGTATGGTTTGGGGTGTTTGTTTGTTTTGAGACAATGTTTCTCTGTATAGCCCTGGCTGACCTGAAACTCTCTCTGTAGACCAGGCTGGCCTCTGCCTCCTGAGTGCTGGGATAAGAGGCATGCACCACCACTGCCTGGCACAGTATTACATTATTGTTAAGTTAGAGAGAACACCATCCTCTTGACTAGCAGTGGTCTATGGTTTAGAGACAGATCCTGTCCACCATCGTGTGGGAGCCGTTGTGTGTGCTTTCTGTTTCTCCTCTTGTCACACAAATTTCATCTGGATCTAGCACCATCCACAAATGTTAGGTGTGTGACCCCATGGTACATGGAGACTGGTAGATAGGAATGGGAAGAGCTGGGTGTAGATTGTGGGTTGAGACTGCCTGGCTTCTACCAGCTGAGGCACATCCCAGCTCTAGAAACTGTTTTAAATGTAAGATCATAAGTTAGATAAAGGTGGGTGTTCCCTCTTGCCTGTTTGCTGTGTGTATTGTATGTGCACATATGTGTGCTGGTTAGAACATACCCCCCATACATGTGCAAATGGAGGCCAGAGGAGGATCTTGGGTGCTTCCTCTGTTGCTCTCCATCTTGGTTCTTCAGTCAGTATCTCTCTCTCTCTCACTGAACCTGAAGCTCACTGATTTGGCTAGGCTGGTCAGTCAGGGAGCTTGTCCCTCCCCAGGGCTGGGGTTACAGGCATGTGCAGCCATGCCTGGCTTTAATGTGTACACTGGGGACTTGAACTCGGGTCATCTTGTTTTCACAACAAGCAATAGTACCCACTGAGCCATTTCCCTACCCAGTAAAAATGTGGGTTTGCTGAATGAGAGAAGGCAAAGATAGTGATGGCTGTAGTTGCCTAAGGTTAGTCCAGCCTCAACCCAGACAGCTCGCACCTCATTGGACTGTTTCCTTAAAAGACTCCAGGAGCTTCCTGCAGACGGGGGGGGGGGGGGGGGGGGGGGGGGGGGGGGATTGCAAGAGCCTTTTAAAGCAGCATATAACCATTTAACATGACTGAGACTGAGGGAAAGACACTAATAGCAGCAGAAATCCTGCTGCCAGGGGGAGTTCCCATAGTCCTCTCAGCATATAGCTTTATTCCCCGAGCTTATACTCACACATATGCGCTTTCTTACTGGGTAACAATAGTGTATCAGCCTCTTCATGCAGTTTTTGGCTGCCCCCCCCGCCCCGCCCAGTTCTTGGCAAGAGATGTGCCGTATTAAGTGTTCACTAAAAACCCGTTGATTCTCAAGCCTTTTTAAATCCAGACAGCAAAATTTTTGTAATGACTCATCGGGGCAGGGGGTGAGGGCAGTGAATGCCTTTGAGTCAATAACTGACTAATGGTGTGTTCCTCCAAGGAAGCGAGCTGCTTGACCACTAATGACTTTCTGATTTAGACATCTCTACCC
Organism: Mus minutoides; assembly: GCA_902729485.2. Lineage (NCBI taxonomy): Eukaryota > Metazoa > Chordata > Mammalia > Rodentia > Muridae > Mus > Mus minutoides. The sequence goes on along the minus strand of LR753627.1, from coordinate 48,720 downwards.
ACTCGACAGAAAGGAGCTTTCTTTCGGCAGGTGGGAGGGAGTCACTTTCGGCTCAGAGGAGGCCTGGCAATGCTGATGGGTGTTTATGCCGAGCTGGCTGCCGTGTGTGCCTCCTGCTTTCTCTCTACTTAGTGATCACAGTCTCCTTCACTGCTTAAGAGATAACCCATAGCGTAGCATTCCTGTAATAGAAGATGACTCTTTTCTTTGTTTCTTCTTTATTAAGGATAGGTAGATAGATAGATAGATAGATAGATAGATAGATAGATAGATAGATAGATATCACCTCCTGCCCATAATACCAGCACCGCTTTGTATTGTAAATCAGCATAAAGGGCAATCAGTGACTAATGCGTACAGGCCAAGTGCAGTTGCTTTGTTCTCCATTAGGGAACAAAACCCACTTAGAACATGCTGACATTGTCTGACCAATAAAGCCTGCATTTTGAGCCATTTATCCCCAAAGAAGGAAGGATGAGTTTGCCATCCATTCATGGAGACGGCTGCCACCCTGCTTATAATTGCTTTCTAAAGTGTGTGAGGGAGGAAAATTCTGGAATTTAGAAAGAAAGAAGCTGCAGTGGCACTCCCGTTGTCCGTACGTCTGTCTGTTCCAGCCGCTTGGCTGAGGAGAATTCCCGTGTGAAGCTTTTCACACTCATCTGCTCCAACTGTCTCTAGACTTCTTTTCCTCAAAGGCCACTCTCAGACGTGCTTGGCGTTTTTTAATCCTTCAGTGAGGAGCTCAGGCTGTCTTGCCAGAGCAGCGATTGCCAGAGGCAGTGTGTCCTTAGTCATTCAGAGAGAGTGAAGCTTGGCTCCAGGCAGACAGGTCACACGGAGTGGACAGCGCTCTGGGTGAGACATTAGTCTTGTGACTGGAGCCAAGAGCTTGAGTTCTGACTCAGACTGTCCCCAAATATATGGCTTTTGACAGGGGCCCCACCTCCTTCACTTTCGCATATATATGCAGTAAGGTTGGCTTATCACTGTATGCCGTCATCACATTCAATAGTACAATGAATGCTCTTACCTTTGCCTGACGTTCAGTACAACATGGACTGGCCATGTGTCTCAGTTGGGAGACTAGCCCAGCTATGCCTCCCTAGTATGCATGAATCCCTGGGTTTGATCCCTACCACCACAAAAGTCAAGTACTGCATCCCCAAGAGATGGAGTCAGAAAGATCAGCCCTTCATCAGCATCCTCAGCTACACTGGAACTTTTAGGTCAACCAGGGATACAGGAAAACCTGTCACAGAAAATACTCAACAATGGGCTGGAGAGATGGCTCGGTAGTTAGAAATGTTTGCTGCTCTTCAAGAGGACCAGAGTTTCCAGCACCTACATTAGGGGACTCACTCACAACTGCTTTTGACTCCAGCTCTGGGGAATCTAATGCCCTCTTCTGGCCTCCATAGACACCCTATTACATGCATACAAGCACACACATATACATAAGTAAAAGCAAATCTTTAAAAATAAGAAATAAGTGATTTTTAAATTTAAGAATAAAACAAATAGGCAGAAGTGCATTCGCTCTACATTCCAGAAAAGACGATTTTACACTACGTGTATCAAAAGGAAATCGTCTAAATCCAAAGTCCCTTATACCCAATGAACTGAACTTGATTTCTTAAATTCACCATTATTGTTGGGGGAGGGACACAAAGGTCCAGCAGTCAGAGGACAGCTTTCAGGAGTGGACTCTCTCCTGCCACCTTTACGTGGGTTACCGGATGGAACTCCCGTCATTAGGCGTGGTGTCGAGTGGGGACCCACTGAGTCATCTCCACAGCCCTGAATTGAGCCTCATGAAAAATTCACTGTGTTCTTTTCATTTCCCGTGTCATTTGTGCTGCAGGTTAGTGAGCATTCACAGAAGCCTGAGCAAACATCTGGGAACCAGTCAGGTAAAGATCTGCCTGGCTTGTTGTCTAGAAAATGAGATGCCCCTCCCCCACCCTCCTTTTATTTGGTATCACAGCTTCATCTCTACCTGCAGTTTGAAAATTATCCTTAAGCCACACCTTCTCTGTGGAAGATTACGAATGTGGGGATAATGGCCCCGCCAGTGTCCCCAGGGGCACTCCTGAATTATGTATCAGCTGTGGGAGGCAGTGCCGAGGGTTCCCGGGATCTCTGCCCCAACCCAGCCCTGAGCCCTCTGGGTATTAGCTGAGGTCTCCCAAGACCCAGCCAGATAGGAAAGGTGAAATTGTTTGGATACACAGTCAAGTAACTGTCTTTGTTTCCTTGGAATAACTTATTTCTTGTCAGTTCTGATGCCAGTAAGTTTGTGGATACTTAGTGTAGAGTCAGGACACATTGACCATTTCAAACCAACCTTCTTTTTCATTGTTCCTATCAAATAAGGATGTTCTTGGGGACCCTGCTGGGCAATTGAGGGAGAAATGAGAGTCCCCTTCATCTTTACCTGGGTCACTGCTCTAGGTCTAGGACAGTCTAAAAAAAGGATGCTTATAGAACACACTAAAATGACACTCACTCCGTTTTCTGCTCATACTCACTTGCGCTCTATTTCTTAGGCAGCTGTGAGCTTTGGGGGAGGGAGGAGGGTGCCTTTGGCCCTATCCTCAGGGCAGCCCTTTGTCACTCCTGTGAAAGTGACCAGTTTGTCCAGTATTTCCTGTGAAGGGAAAAGGCACAGTCCTCTGTATGTATAGGGATCATGTATGTCTTCCCTAGTTTGGTTTTCCTCAGAGGAGACATCCTGCAGCCTTCACATTGGTTTTATCCTAGGACTTGTTATAGCCGTTGAGCAAGAGAATCCAGAAGAAAGACAAACCTCTCCTTTCAGTTTGGTTATTAGATTCCTACCAAATCCTTAAAGATACAAAAGACCCCACTAAGATAGATTTTATTTTATTTTATTTATTTATTTATTTATTTATTTATTTATTTATTTATGTTTTAAATTTGTGTGTATGGGCGTTTTCTGCATGAGTGAACCCACGTGTATGCTTGATGCCTGAGGAGGAGCTTGCATCCCCAGAACTGGAGTTACAGACAGCTGTGAGCTGCAGTGTGGGTGTTGGGAATTGAACCCAGGTCCTCTGGAAGAGCAGCCCACGCTCTTAATGGCTAGGCCATCTCCCCAGCCTATAAGATGGATTTTAGAGTAGACAAAGACTCCTGATTCTAAGTCAGAAGAGGCTGCAGAGCACCCCTGTCCCTCTGTGTGAATCGTGCACTGCTAATTTAAGGTTGGTAGATAAGCAAAACAGGAAGACCCAGTTATATGTCCATCTTGGCCAAGCATGCCACCTTTTAGCACAAGTGTATCCCAAATATTACTCTAGGAATACCTATAATGTAAGTGGTAAGTGTTTTCTTTTCTTTTTTTTTTTTTCTTGTTCTGGTCAACACTGCTCGCTCTGGTCTGCCCCGCTCGCTCCGGTCAGCCCCTGCTCGCTGCGGTCGGTCAGCTCGCTCCAGCTGGCCCCGTTCGGCCCCACTCGCTCCAGTCAGCCCCCACTCCGGCCGGTCGGTCCCACTTGCTTAGTCCCTGCTCTCTCCAGACGCACCAGAGGAGGGCGTCAGATCTCATTACGGGTGGTTGTAAGCCACCATGTGGTTGCTGGGATTTGAACTCATCACCTTCGGAAGAGCAAATCAAAGCCAGGCGTGGTGGCGCACGCCTTTAATCCCAGCACTCGGGAGGCAGAGGCAGGCAGATTTCTGAGTTCGAGGCCAGCCTGGTCTACAAAGTGAGTTCCAGGACAGCCAGGGCTACACAGAGAAACCCTGTCTCAAAAAAAAAAAAAAAAAGAGTACAGACTCTGGAGCCATCCTGCCTGGATGGGGAAGTTGATCTGCCACTTCCTGGCCTGTGTCTTTGAGCAGATTTTAAGTTTTCTTTTCTTAGAGAGAGCTTGCCTAACTAGAATCATGGGATTGCTATGTGTGTACCACATGATGTGTCTGTGTTCATTCAGTTCTGTCACCAACTATGAAGTGTTGGTGACAGTATCATAGACATCTTTCATCTCTTAAACAATTAAGCAATTAAAAAAAACCTCATCACCTCCTTTTCTCTACTATTAACTCATCTTTATTTTTCAATGTGGAAGGATTTTTTGGTCTGTAACAAATGAAGTCAAAAGGCAGTCCAGTCATTCTGCACTGTGTGTGTGTGTGTGTGTGTGTGTGTGTGTGTGTGTGTGTGAAAATTACATGATATAGCCACACCCATTCATACTGTCTATATATTCCTAATTTCACATCTCATCAAAAGTCAAAATTGTCACCTGCATTACGATCTCAGAGATGTCAATGTGAGATGACATATGTGTCTTAGCGTGTGAGTTGAGGGAATAACAGCTGGGTGTTGATTGCCAATCATTCATTATTTCACTTATTCCCATAACAAGGTTGGTAATTAAGGAGGTCTTGGTTTATCTCCATTCATTAACCACAGCTTAGAGGTATGATGTTCTGTATAATCTCAAAAAAGATTTACAGTAGCTAGACTTTCAGTTTTGAGGGAGTGAAGTTATTAAATATGAAGCAAGTAAGAGTAAAATAGTGGTGGGGATAGGTAGACAGACAGACAGATAAATAGGCAGATGCAAAATCGATGATTGATAGGCAGACAGACAGACAGACAGACACCATCATCAAGTACTCAGAACACCAGCAGAAATCAGCTGGGGAAGCCCCATTAAAGCAATCAGCTGGAGTTGTTGTTTGAGAGACTTCCAGGCAGGGCAGAGTATCTCCTGGGTGCAGCATCTAAGTAAGAACAAGTCACAGCAGACAGAGAGGCATCATCAAACGGGGTGCAATCGGGGTTATCAAAAACATAACAGGAAGGTGAGGTAGCCAGCTGGAGTTCCCAATCAAGCTTACCTCTATTGGAAGCAGTTTATCCGCGTGCTAGCCTCAATGGCACGGTGACTTTACTCCTGGGCTCTTTGGCTGTTCTTCTCTCCCTTGCCACACTTGATATCACCAACCCACTCTTGGACACAGGGTCTTAAAGGACACTTGACATAAACATGCTTATGTCAGAAGTCAAGTGGGAGACCCAGAGAAGCTTCTGGGCTCAAACGACACATGACAATCTATAGGACTTGGGGATGCAAGCCATCTGAGCCAGCTCCCTGTTTTATTTCCCAATTATAGAAATGGCTCCCTGGGAGGAACGCTCACAGTTTCCTATCTTTTTCTACTTAAAGCTATTTATTTGTGAGTAAACTTAGTTTTAATGATCTCTTTGTGAAAATGAAGATATTTCTTTTTTTTTTTTTTTTTTTTTTTTTGGTTTTTCGAGACAGGGTTTCTCTGTATAGCCTTGGCTGTCCTGGAACTCACTCTGTAGACCAGGCTGGCCTTGAACTCAGAAATCCGCCTGCCTCTGCCTCCCGAGTGCTGGGATTAAAGGCGTGCGCCACCACGCCCGGCTTGAAGATATTTCCAATTCAGTGATTAGTTGATCAATTTTGAGTGGGGTGTAGTTGTGCACACCTGTAGATCCCGGTAGTTGGGAAGATACAGCAGAAAAATCACATGAATCCAAAAGATGGAGGAGACCAGCCTAAAAGACAGCATCAGACAGTGCCTCAAAGACAAGAAAAACAACAGTCATTCAGTGGAAACAAGAAAAACAACAGTCATTCAGTGGCGGGGTGGGGGAGCGGGGCTTTTATGTTTTTTTTAAAATGATTTTCTTTCCTCCGTGGGAACCATGTATTTATTTTGTTTTCCTTGTTCACTGATGGACAACATCTAAACATGCCTGGTGTGTTGTAAGCAATCAACAACAGCAACAAATAGTTGATTGTTGAACAAAAAAGGCATTGGGCGATATAATAACACTCCCCTCACTTGGATGCCTTAAGAGATCTAAAGCTGGGTTGGAGAGATAGTCCATTGGGCATGAGTGCTTGCTATGCAAGAATGTCAGTGGGTAAAAATAAAAGAGATAAGACTTTGAGAATTACAACTCTTGGTAAAACATTGGTTCTTCTCCTTTCCCCTAAGTTTCAAGGCCCCTATGTATGTATGTATGTATGTATGTATGTATGTATGTATGTATTGGTTTTTCAAGATAGGATTTCTCTGCATAGCCCTGGCTGTCCTAGAACTCACTCTGTAGACCAGGCTGGCCTCAAACTCAGAGATCCAGCTTCTGCCTGCAGAGTGCTGGGATTAAGGGCGTGCACCTCTACCACCCAGTCTTCCCCTTGTTTCTTTTCCTTCTTTCTCTCTCTCTCTCTCTCTCTCTCTCTCTCTCTCTTTCTCTCTCTCTTTCTCTCTCTCTCTTTTTCTCTGTCTCTCTCTGTCTGTCTCTCTCTCTCTCTTATCGGGTTTCTCTGCATAGCCCTGGATGTCCTGGAACTCACTTTGTAGACCAGGCTGGCTTCGAACTCAGAAATCCGCCTGCCTCTGCCTCCCAAGTGCTGGGATTAAAGGAGTTCACCACCATGCCCGACCTTCCTCTTGTTTCTTAAATGGAGATGAAAACATGCACCATCTTCCCCTGCGGTACAAATTCCAGTACATATCATTTCTGAAGGGTGCAAACTGCCCGGTTGTGCCATGCAAGGTTCTATTCTCTGTCTGTTAGATCCTTGCCCTCTACGTTGCTAGACTAAAAAGAATGTGCTTTAGCTTATAATGATTCCTTTTGCAGCAGCTTGATAATGAGCCTCATTACTGTCCCCGGGGAGGAGTAAGACCTGAGCTGATTGAATAACTGCTTTTTCCTTTGTGGTGTTTACAAAGTGTGTGAGCTCGCTTCCCTTCCGGGAGCTCACTGCATGCTCGGGAACATCTGTTTACTGACTTTGAAAAACATGTTTCTATCAAGATGAATGGACCTTAACCGGGTTGAAATTCAGACATATATAGGGTCTGTATTAATCTCTGTCAACCCATTCAAGCAAATGCCATATTTTGGAGAAAAAGAAATTGAAATGTACCAAGGAGCGGTAAGTTATGTAGTTAATAAGCATTTATAAATAGTTTTTCTTGAAGTTAGCAATACATTTGTGTTTTCTTATGAATTATTTATTGTGGAAGGTCAAGTAAGTGACATTGGTTTGTTTGTTTAACAGTGGGTGCTGATCTTAAGCATACAGCTCAAAGTACGGACTATCTAATGTGTGGGTTAATTGCTGTATAGAATTAATTAAGTGGGCTGTTAAACCCAGAGTTTGGGGTGGTCTTCTGGCTTCCACGTGTGCTTCAAAGTAGTAAGTAATAAACAGAATCACAGTGTGAACTATGAATGTGTCGAAGCATGAAGGCCTGAGGTCATGTCCCAGAACCCTGGTCAGATGCAGTACATAGCAGTCCACACTTGTTATCTCAGCACTGAGGAGGTACAGAGTGGAGGGTCCCTGGGGTTGGCTGGCCAGTCTAGCCTAGTAATGAGCTAAAGGCCATCGAGAGACCCCACCCCAAAAGAGTTTGAACTCCATTCCTGAGGGTCACACTCAAAGTTGTCTTCTGTCCTCCACATGAAAGCAGGCATAAACACACATATTTGTATTCTCACACGCACACGTGTGTGCAAGCACATATACACAGAGACTTAAAAAAAACAATCATAGGTAAAAATAACTAAGATGCTGGGAGCTTTGAGAATTAGAAGCCTCCATACGCCTTGTTCATGGCTTGAAACTGAATCTCTCATTACTTCATTTATTAATATGACTGATCTCTGTTCAAACCCACTCCATTGTCATCTTATCAGTAGATTAAAAGTAAAACCAGCAGTCCTTCCTTCCTAAGGTGTCTTATTCCAGTTCATCACACTCTGTGGCCCTAGACCTTGCATCTCCCTCCCTCACAGCAGAAGCACAGGGGCCTTTATTAATCTCAGTCCCCTGAAAGCCAAACAAAAGCCCACACAGATCCATCAGTTGAAGTGGAAGGCAACTTACCCACAGCAAATGCACGCCCCATTGTTGCCAGATGAATGCTGCTGGTAGCCGGAGCCCAAGGAGGCTGCCACGAGAGAGATCTTTGATAATGCTGCTTTTATCCGGAGCCGGCACAAGGACACACTGTCAGCAGAGTTCCGGGCCCTGTCCTGGTACCCAAGTCCACGATACTGGGACAGCTGTCATGGAGCTGGCCTGACTTTCAGTAATAGTAAGGCTCCACCACAAAGAGCTGAGACACATGGAACACACACACACACACACACACACACACATTTCTAGATCTCTGAAGAGCCAGTGTGTGTCAACCCCCTTTATGTTATTTATCTTTTCAAGAGTTTGTTCAGAAATGCCATTTTTTTAATTGTTATTTTCAGCTGGACAGTGGTGTCACACGCTTTTAATCCCAGCACTTGGGAGGCAGAGGCATGTGGATCTCTGTGTGTTCGAGGCCAGCCCGGTCTACAGTGTTAATTCTAGGACAGCTAGAGCTACATAGTGAAACCCCATCTCCCTCCCACTCACCCCCCCCAAAATCTTTATTTTCATTACTCATGGTAATGAACACTGTTATACAATTGGTTTTTACTGAGTATTACATACTGTATGTGCTTGCAGCAATACAGTCCCTATGAATTCTGTGTCACATTATCTACCCTATTTTACAGAGGAGGAAACTGCTGTCCAGGGAGCAGTACCTGAATCTCCTGAGCTAGGAGTTAAACTCAGGTCTTAATGACTTTGGGTTCTTGATTGGGAAGACTCAGAGGAGATGGCTACTCCATAATTCCTAGACATGTAGCTCACTGGCTTGGTGAAAGGGTAGTGGGAAACCTGGCCAATCGTACAGAACTCCTGAGTAGTTGGGTCTGTAGCTCTGTTGCCTATTACATACAAAGTTCTGGATTCCACCCTAACCCTGAACATACCAGGCCTGGGATTCATGAGACCCTGTCTGGGGGATGGAGAGTGTAAGTGACCCTCAAGAGCCAAGGGTATAGCTTTCAATAAACAGTTTTGGAGCTTTAGTAGGGAAAGGCTTGTGTCCTAGTTAGGTTACTATTGCTATGATAAACACCATGACCGAAAACAAGATGGGAAGGAAAAGGCTTATGTGCCTTACACTGCCACATTGCAGTCCGTCATTGAAGGAGGTCAGGACAGGAACTCAAGCAGGCTTGGAACCTGGAGGCAGGAGCTGATGCAGAGGCCATGGAGGGGTGCTGCTTACTGGTTTGCTCTCCATGGTTTGCTGAGTGTGGTTTCTTATAGAACCCAGGAACCACCAGTCCAGGGATGCCCCCCACCCACGATGAGTTGAGCCATCCGTCATTAATAAAGAAAATGATCTACAGTCTTGCCTATGGCTCAGTCTTTTGGAGGCGGTTTCGCCATTGGAGTTTCTCCTCTCAGATGACTCGAGCCCGTGTCAAGCTGACGCAGAACTAGCCAGCACAGTTTGTCTCCTCATTTCTCTCTCCGCTTCTCAGCATTCTCTCCACTCCATCTTCTTCTGACCTCTACCTTCCCTTTTTCCTTATAATGTTCTACCTACCCATTGCCAAAGAGGCATCAAGCATAGCCCGGTGCCAGGAATCCCTGTGGAAGCAACCCATTTAAGATCATGCCCTGAGGTCCCAGCAGGCCTGCCCATCACCACCAAGGCAGGCTTAACATACACTCTGTCAGTTCTGCGTTCTTTTCCTACTCTCGGTAGGTAGTTCCCTATGGGTGCAGGACCAGCCACAGCGGGAGATGCTGGGTCTAGGACTCCTGAGTACTTTGCTTATACCCAGTGTCTGTCTGTCTGTCTGTCTGTCTCTCTCTCTCTCTCTCTCTCTCTCTGCTGAATTCCCTTTCACCATTGAGGTCTGGTCTTTAGAGCTTGGCAGTAAGTAGCAATTTCTCAGCTAGCCCCCTTCAGTCCATCCCTATGTAGGACATCCCTATGTAAGCAAGTTTTTTCTTATGTCCTTGTATGTCTTTTAAAATTACTCTCCCGTCCATCTTCTCACTCACCCTGTGGGACCCTCAGAGACAGGGCAGTGTGTCACCCTATGGGACCCTCAGAGACAGGGCAGTGTGTCACCCTGTGGGACCCTCAGAGACAGGGCAGTGTGTCACCCTGTGGGACCCTCAGAGACAGGGCAGTGTGTCACCCTGTGCGTAGTCTGACAGCCTCAAATCTAGCAAGCCTTATTTGACCCCCTCCCACACCACACGAAGTGTTTTTATTTGTGTTTGCTTTGCTTTATTTATTTGTGTAAACCACGGTGTGCATGTGGATGGCAGAGAACAACTTGTAGGAGTCCATTCTCTCCTTCTTCCATGTGGGTCCCAAGGAGCAAACTCTAGTCAACCAGCTAAGTGGCAATTGGCAAATGCCTTTATTCAATGAGCCACTTCAGCCCTGATTGGAGATCAAGTCTCATGTGTAGCCCAAGCTCAACTTCTGCTCACTATACCATGGATAATGACTGTGAAGTATTGTATATTAATTTTTGAGGTGGTAAAAGTGGGTGCCTAACAACTAAATAAATGGGCTGGAGTCAGCTGACAGAATGAGTCTCTTAGAGATGGGCCATGATTTGATTGATGGACTTTAAAAAAAAAATATGTATGAGCATCTGCCTGCCTGTATGTTCATGCAGTGCCCAAAGAGGCCAGAAGAGGGCATCATACCCTGGAAGTGGAGTTATACCACCCATGATTATGAGCTAACGTGTGGGTGCTGGAAGCTGAACCTGAGTCCTTCAGAAGAGAAGCCAGTGTTCTTAACCACTGAGCTGTCTCTCCAGTCCCTAATTTTAAATCTGTAAATGGTTAAAGACCCTTTCAGCACACCCAGGAGACTCTTATTGTAGTTTGTCAGCTCCAGCCCTCCCCTTCTAGAAAAGAAACAAACTAGCCAAACCAGTTTATCTCTGAGAGGAACCACGCCTCTTGCTGTCTTCTTGTAGAAAACTTGAAAGTTTTCCTCCCGGTCCATACATATACCCCTCAATCCCAATGAGATCCGAGGTTGGCAACTTGCCTTTTCAAGAATAGTCCTGTGGGCATTTAGAGTTCTGATCAAAGTGAGACCCAGGGTCTTGACAGGCCCTTTTCTGACAAATATCAGAATTCCCGTCAGTTGTCAAATGTCTCCAGAATTTGAAAGCAGAATGTCCTTGCAGAGGCATGTCTGTGTGAAAGGGTGGTGCACCTGGGTCATGTCTGAAGGCTGAATCACAGGCATGCCTATGGAAAAGTCCTTCCAGACTCTACCTTCGATTCCCCAGGGCGTATCAGGCCATAACCAAGAACAATTTCTATGAATCATTAAGTCATGAAACCTTTGCCTGTAAACGCTCTAGTCACTCGCGCTGTGCGCCATGCTGTCATTGGTCATTCCATGCAAAGAAACTCACTGTGGTTTTGGTTTCTGTTTTTGCTTTTCTAGGCGCAGTATGAGAACCCGCCTCATATCTATGCCCTTGCTGATAGTATGTACAGAAACATGATCATCGACAGAGAGAACCAGTGTGTCATCATCAGGTAGGAGAAGAAGAACGCAGGTCAGCCAGCCTCCAGCCCTGAGCTATCAGAGCAGCCCTGATATTTGAGGCCACTCAGCATGTCTGAGGAACCAGCAGGAGCTGCTTGGGTTACTTTATAATTGGCCCTTGTCTAATGCCAGAGCCTAAACACTTTCAGGGGAGGAGCTCATCAGGCCCCACCCTTACTTGAGTCATCAGTTAATGGTTGTTGGGGGAGGGGAGGGGTTTTCAATGGTGTCGCCACTGATAGGTTGCCTGTGTTCCCGCAAATCTACAGTGGTAGCAGAACTCACCCAGTCACTGGAAATAAAGAAACAAACAAATAAATAACTGACATGGAGGTAGTAGGGGAACTAATTGGGGGCAGGAGTGACATCAGAAGTGACATGCTGCGCTGGCTACCTTGTATCCATTTGACAGATTTCCTGAGGGTTCTAGAGATGGACCGTAGGCCCTGTTGCATGTACTTTTCCTGACTGAGCTCTCTTCTCAGCTCAAAATAGTTCTTATCATACCTTAAAAAAGGTTTGGGAGCCTGTGCTTAACCTGTCCAAGACTCGAGGTTTGGTTCCCAGAATTGCCACACAAATAAAAAAGGAACCCTTGTATTATCTCATCTGCTCCATATCCAGTGCTGGAACTGAGTCGCACAGTCTTTGTTGCAGCTGCTTTGCTAGCGTTTAGAACCCAAACAAAGCCCACACATCGCCCCTGGTTGCTGTGTCTCTCACGTCTCCTAGTCCCCAAGTAATCCCCTTCATTCTCTGTTTTTCTTGGCATTCATTATTAAAGAGGAGGGTTGTAGGCCCTTCCAGGCACTGGCTGACTGTATCCTGTGATGGTGCCGGCCGACGCCTCCCACCATGCTCTTTATTTCCTGTTGTCATAGTTACTTGTCTCCTTGCTGCACAAAATACCTGACAATAGCAATTTACCGGTAGAAATGTGGAGATCATTGACAGTGTAAGCAGAGTAGTCGGGTGTCAGTTTTTATCTGGCGGTTTACTCTGCCTCAGAGTTTTAGGGTACAGTAAGGACATGAGGTGGCTGGTCACATTGCATCTGCAGTAGGGCAAGAGGGAGATGGATGCTGGTGCTCAGTTCGCTCTCTCTTTTTATTCAGTCCAAGACCCCAGGCTGTGGGATGGTAAGCCCGCATTCAGGGTGGGGTCTTCCTGCCTTAATTAATCCAACCCAGAAACTTCTTCATGGGCCTGGCCAGAGTCCTCCTAGGTGAGTCTAGGTTCTGTCAAGTTGACAGTTGGTGTTGATGACCACATGTATAAATTGACAGTATGTTTCAAAGCATGGCCTGATGCAAATTCATTTTTTTTACAAAAACATGTTATGCAATGAACATCATTCCCGTTAGTCTCTCTCTGTGCGATGTTCAGAGTGTCAGTCAGTCCATCCATTCCCAGTTCTCATCCTCACGACCATTCCTCAAAGTTATTTTCTCATTCTGTTATAACTTTTACATGTGATAGTTGGACATTTTTTAAATTTCATCTTGAAATATAATCTTTATGGGAAAACTGGATAAAATGCCTACTCATTGCCATTTCTTCTCGCTTTTTCAAAGTAATGAGTCGTTGCCCTGGCAACCTCTGAAGGTAGCATGTATTTATTTTCAGTATCACCTCTTACTAGTGAATTTAAACTAGCCTACCTGTTTACACTGCAGTCATCTCTTTAGTGTCTCAGATAATCTCCCTTCTGCCAGTGAGGGCCCCCTGTCCAGGCCTCCGTGTCCTTGACACATCTCAAGTCCTCTTGGATCATTTTCTTGTGGCACATGGTCCAAGCCCATTTTATTTATGTCATCCTGAGACCTGGAACTGGCCCTTTCTCCAAGGGACTCTTTGTTCAGTAGAATGGGGCATGATCTTTAGACACCACTGATCCCAACACCAGCTGTCAGTGTTTCTACCCTCCATAGTGGACAAGGCTAAGGAATTTGAATTAAAATTAAAAAAAAAAATCAATGAGGCATGGGTTCATTCTGTTACTTCTAGCTTGTTTTGAAAGTTATAGAGGGCTGTTTGTTTTAATTTATTATTATTATTATTATTATTTGCATGTATGAGTATTTTGTTTGAAATCTATATTTGTATACCATATGTGCAGATTGTACATGTTTTATTTTATTTTATTTTATTTTATTTTATTTTATTTTTTTGGTTTTTCAAGACAGGGTTTCTCTGTATAGCCCTGGCTGTCCTGGAACTCACTTTGTAGACCAGGCTGGCCTCGAACTCAGAAATCCGCCTGCCTCTGCCTCCCGAGTGCTGGGATTAAAGGCGTGCGCCACCATGCCCGGCTTGTACACATTTTAAAATATCTTTGATTTGATTTTTATATCTATTACTTGTCTCTCCGCTACTAAAAGGATATTGGTCCCTGATAACTTAAATAAAATTATTTGCCTTATACTGTATGCATTATATTTGTATATGCATAGATGTACACACATAGATGTATTTAAAATAATAGCAATATTATTATAACACCAACAATAATAATGTCAATTGATAGCAATACTGAATTCATTTTAAAATTTACTTTTGTTCTTTTGGTCTATATATTCAATATTAACAGCCAAAATATCAGAGTTTAAAGATCCATTCACTTTTATTTTGTGTGTGTGAGTATTTTGCCTGCCTGCATGTCTATGTACCCTATGTATGTCTGGTCCCCATGGAGGCCAGAAAAGGGTATTGGATCCCCTTGGTCTGGAGGTATTGATGGTTGTGAGAAAACAGTGGATGCTGGGGATAGAAGCCAGGTCCTCATCAAGAGCAGCAAGCACTCCTAACTGCTGAGCCATCTTCCCAGCCCCCGAATACTGGGTTTTAAAAGTCAGCAAATTTTAACATTTTCTATGCCCTTCGTGTGTCAAGATGGTCTGCCATTAGAGCTCTTTACATTCTAAATTTTAATGGTTTGAGACTGAATGTTACACTGATCATTGACTTATTTTGTTTCTTTGAGGAGGAGCCTTGCTGTGTAGCCCACGCTGGGTCAAGCCTCCCCAGGACTCCTGCCTCTGCTCCTGAGTGGTGAGGTTACAGCCGCAAGCCATCACACCTGACTTAAGACCTGAGAGTTTGGTTTTCTCTTACCACCCTCTAAAAACATTTACATGGTAGCAAAATAAAAACAGTAAAGCAAGATAAGAGAAGCATTTTGAGGTAAATGCAAGTCCCTGGGGCTTCGCAATGAGGAGAGGTTCAATGACATTTTACTCCACGTGTCTGGAGGTAAAAGAAAATCTTTGTGTTAGTGTCTCTGGGACCATTATCCCAACCAGGGAACTAGTACTTCTCCCTCATTCTCCAGTGTCTCTAAAGCCCCGAGCTCTGTGTTCGGTCTCTCAGTGGTTGCAAACTTGTTCGTTCCTAGTGGTTTATGCAAATTGAGGGAGGGTGGCTGTGTTTGTTATGAATTCTGAATTTATTTTTATCTTGCCACAGTTCCCCTATGACCAGCTTTTATTTTTTCCCCTATGACATTGGCTTTCTGGTTCATCTTGCTCCTGCTGGCTGCTGGCCACCCCGCCTTACATGGGCTATGCATGTGCTCTCCCTGTGGTCTGCCCCCAGATTCCCTTGCCGTTGTTTTTTTTTTTTTTTTTTTTTAAGAGACCACACCAGTTCTCCCGGGGGCATCTTCTGGATTTGTCTGACTGATTCCTTATGTTTCTTGCTGTGCTTGTGCCTTCAACTGTCTTCTAGAAGTTGAGAGTTAAGTACGAATGGTAGGCTAGATGCAGTTAAACCCTTTCAGGGGGATGCCTAGGGAGTGATGATTTCGCTTGAGTAACAGGAAATGCTTTGGTGTGACATCAATTTGAGGTCACTGGAGAGGCAGGATGGGGGATGTTCCTTCATTGCATTTAATGAGAGAGTTGAGTATGAGTTTTCTGGTAGATCCTGGTGTTTCTTCTCCTTAGTCTGCTCCTCCTCTGAGTGTTTCCTGAGAAGGAAGAGGTTGGTTTTGTTACTCAAGAGCTTGTGGTTGCACCAGCTCAGGCCTCTTCCACCCTCAGGTTCCCCCGCCATCTTGATTCACATGCCCAATGCGGGACCTCTGACCCCTTCCAAGATCCATCTTTGAGGCCATTTAGATGAGGTACACTTTAATTTAGGAGATGGTAAAACAAAGAGGCAAAATTTAGGTGAGGAATCCTGTCCCCTGACAAGATGGCCTTCCCTTCTGTCTGGCTATAGTCAGCTCTCCTTGCCAGGCTTGAACATTCATGAGGATTGCTCTTGGTGTGCCTATGGTTACAGTTTTATTGTAGCAACAGAATCCAAAGCTGTATGGAAGAGTCAGTATTATCAGATGAGGTGAGGGAGGGTCCAGACACAAGGCTTGCCGTCACAGAAGATGCACTCTTGGAGGCATGGATGGTTTTAGCCCCTCCAAAGGAGTGTGTGTGTGTGTGTGTGTGTGTGTGTGTGTGTGTGTGTGTGACCACTACTTATGGTCAATCAGGGATATCTGCTTAAGTCTCTAAGGTCTAGAGTTTTTAATCCAGGCTTCATCTCAGATGCCTACAAGGCTCCTATTTGGTTACAGCTCCTACCTGAAGACTCAGTCCATGCATTTAACCTCTACTTTCTCTGAAGGTCAGAGGTTCTATTGTGTGCTGCAAAGTGTCTGCCACAGATCACATTAGAGAGTTTGGTGGCCTCATTCCCCCTGCCCCAGGCAATCAAAGAGGGACCTAAGAGGAAGGATGTTTGGAGGGGCCTTGACTTCATTCCCCAAATACAGAGGCCACGTACCCAACCTCTCTTGAGTTTATTCTTCAGTATGCAGGTTCCTTTGCTTTGGGACAGCTCCTGTAACCTCAACAACTCCTCGGGCTCCTCTCTAGGCCTCAGTCCCTTCTCCTGGTAGTAAATCGATGGAGCCAAGAAGTCTTGAGTTTTCCTGATTCTGAAACTCTTTATTGTTAGTCAAACGTCATTGGCTAGCAGCCTCACAGTTGACCAAGCCCCGAGCTCTGGTCTTGTTTTCCTGTAAATCAGGAAGGTGCTCCTGGACCGTTCCGTTGTCTCTTTTTATCCCTGGGTTTGTGTGGAGCCCAGTGCTCTGTCATCAATGTTTTTAATTTCCCTATGGTCTGTTTCTACATTGTAACCACATAGCTTTTGTACAGTAGTATAAAATTGGTTGACTGGGTGATTGGGTCCCTCTGTAGATGGCAGGCTGGGGAGCCACCAGGTAAAGTAATGTCCTGAAGGTGTCTGCACAGGGTTGTGAAATCACAAAAAGACCATTCACAAAGGTGATACCCTTTATTAGTGGAAAGAATATGAGGTCTTTAGGGATCCAGAAACCAAGTGTTGGAATGAGAGGCTGAACTGAGTTAAGATGGCAGGCATGACATTTAATAAGCCTGAGGAGGAACACAGGAACTAACAAGCTAGTGTGGGCTCCAGGCAACTACAGGAAGGTCCCACATAACACAGCCATGAGCAACGGAAGGATTGGGAGGCCCCCTCAAGCCCGATCACCAAGCAGCCCATGTCTACTTGGTTCAGACATCATCTGTTCTCCAGAACCCATTTCTGAATGTGTGTGTTAGAACCATATCTGGGGTATTTTTGGATGTCAGAGACAGTTATGCAAATCTTTTTGATCATCTCTTTGTAGTGTGCTTTTAAAAAGGAAGAAGAGCCAGGAAGTTTCTAACAGCATTACCTGTCACCTCTGCATCACCAGAGTAGCTCTTGGCCATGTGTCCACATATGGTTCTGAAGTTTGCCCCCTAGCCTCTGTGGAGACACATTAGACCTTGGAGAACATTTCCGTGGCACATTAACACCAACCACAAGTTCCTGCCCCTCTGGGCCTCATGAGCCCATGTGACCTTAGTATATTTAAGAACTCAGATATCCATTCGAGAGCATACATTCCATTTGTTATAGTTTCATTTTTCAAAAGTATCCTTAAGTATTTGCTTTCTGAAGACTAGGGTGTCTGTCTTTAATGAATCCAGTAACAGCTGGCCAAGTTTTCTAATGATGTATGTATTCTGTGTATGTCCTGATTTTTCTGTCCATTTTTTTGTTTGACATAAGGTCTCATGTAGCCCAGCCCAGCTTTGAACCCACTATGAAGCTGAGGATGACTTTGAACTCCTGATGCTTCTGCCTCCAGCACTTAGATTACAGGCATGTGCTATCATCGTGCTTGATTTATGTGGTCTTGGCATCAAACCCAGAGCATTCTGGGAAAAGCTTTCTACCACCTGAGTTATATTCCCAGAAACCCCGTTTTAAATTTATTTGTTTTGTGTACATGTCAGTGGGGGAGGGGTGCATGCATGCACATGTCACACAGAGGACAACTTTCAGGAGTTAGTTCTCTTTTCCCACCAGATGGGTCCCAGGGATCGACTCCAGTCTTCAGGATTGGCAGCAGATGGTGCACTTACCGGACTAAGTCACCTCACCCATCCTGCTTCTCCCTGCCTTTAAAAGTAATTAATACAGCTGGGGCAGACATGGTCACACATGCCTTTAATTCCAGCCCTCTAGAGACAGAGGGAGGCAGATCTTTGTGAATCTGAGACTAGCCTAGCCATAGCTAGTTCAGGGTCAAGCTGGGCTGTGTAATGAGACCCTGTTTCCAAAACAAAAAAAAAAAAAAAAAAGAAAGAAGTCTTAACAAAGACATATTTTGAAAGGATTGCTGACAGGTTGCTTATGTGAAGAGCAGGCCCTAGCTGCTAATCTGGTCCTGAGGTTGTTGACCTACCTGCCTGAAAAGATATTTTGTATTTGGGGCTTCACTAGCATTTGCAGTGGTAACAAGTTAAAAAAAAAAAACAACAACAAACAAACAAAAACCCCATGGTGAGATGCCTCTAATATGTCGCTGTGACTGCTCCACTCTTGGCTTCCACATCATCAAACGTCTCATCTCCTGGATTCTCAGGCTGCCTTCCTGTCTTTGATGTATTTCCAGAGCCTTTTATTATTATCACTAGGATAATAATAAGACCCTTTTCCAGGCTTCCCTGGGTTTCTGTGGCCCACGCAAGTCTTGTTTATTCCCGCAGCAGCAGCCTTTGAGGCTCGCTGTCTCTCTGGTGGGCCTTGTCAGCCTCTGCCTCTGACTAAGAGAGATGGTTGAGAATTGTCGTCGTCGTCTGTGGATTTGAAGAACAGAGATCCGTATGTGGGGCTCTCTTTATCGTTTAGCTTGTATGGTTCTAAAGATTCCTTTAGTTGAGGAGGGCTGCCAACCTAACGTTGTCCCAGTCACGCTGAGCATATGTGTGCTCTGGTATGTACAGGTGCATGTGAAGGCCAGAGGTCAATCTCAAATGTCATTCCTCAGATGCTGTCCACCTTGTCTTTTTTGAAACAAGGTCTCTCAACCAGTAGGCAAGGCTGGCTGGCCAGTGAGCTGGTTTCCACTTCCCCAGCCCTCGGATTACAGGCACATGCCACCAAGCCCCGTTTTTTATTTGATCTTGTTCTGACTGTTTTTCTGTGGGTTCTGGGATTGGTCCTCCTGCTTCCCAGTCAGTCCTAATGATATAATTTTTAATCTTCTTAACAATGTGGCCAACTGCCAGGCATGGTGGCGCACGCCTTTAATCCCAGCACTCGGGAGGCAGAGACAGGCGGATTTCTGAGTTCGAGGCCAGCCTGGTCTACAAAGTGAGTTCCAGGACAGCCAGGACTATACAGAGAAACCCTGTCTTGAACACCCCCACCCCCCAAAAAAACCAATGTGGCCAACTAGGAATCTTATCCCTCTTTGACAGATTAAGAAACTGAGTCTCAGATAAAGAAATGCATTTGGGGTCTAGCCATGCTGTGATGTGAGCCAGGTCTGCCCCACTCCAGAGCACCCTTTCTCTGCTGCTTTGAGCTAGCCTGTGTTGGTTTAGTTGGTAAGTAACTGTTGTAGCCCAGCAGTGCCTTGGAAAGATCTCTGGGGTGACCCTGGGAATGGATGCTGTTTTGTCCCTCTGTTTCAGGTGCATAACTTATGCAAGCCTTCATTGCTGCATTTAAAAACCAGAGACTTCTGGGAGCTAGAAAGATGGCTCAGCAGTTAAAGAGTAGGGGCTGCTCTTGCAGAGGACCCAAGTTCAATTCCTAGAATCCACGTGATGGCTCGCCGTCTGTAATTCCAGTTCCAGGAGATCTAACAGTTTCTTCTGGCCTAAAAGAGCACCTGGCACATATGTAGCACATAAATACAGGCAAATGCTCACACACATAAAATAAAAACATAATTATTTTTAAAACGGGACTAATAAGTTAGAAGAACATAAGAAAGGTTAATAAGGAATTGAATATCTCTCTAAGCTATTTAAAAATGATGTGAACTATCTTTTAGTAACATCAAAGGGAATTTTATATATAGCAAGGAGCCAACTAAGGATTTAAACTTGATCTTCAGACTAAACATCAGGCTCAACGAAACCAGAGATTTCCACTTCACCCTTCCTGTTTATTGGGCTGATCAAGGTGAGCCTCGCCATAGAGCTGCTTTCTTGGCAGACTTGAAAATGCTGTATGTCTGATAGCATTAACTCGCTGAGTACTTGGGATTGGGGAAAAGCAGCACTAGCAACTGTTAGCTTCGGCACCCTTTGCTCAGCAGTGTTAGCCCATTTCCTCCAGTATCTGCTCAGCGTGGCAGCAGGGCTATGTTTTAGCACTTGAATGCATAGAACATATTTGAGGGTTTATATTCTAATGTGATTTTTGAGGTCTGGGAGAGGATCCTTGTCTCCTCAGTCCCAGAACTTCCTTCCCAGGTACCCAACATGTCACATGTCACATGTCACATGTCACATCTGGCTGATGTGAGTCGGATGACCCAAGGGCTTTCAGGAAAGGAATCTGAGCAGAATCGTTGGAGAGGGCTGTGCAGAACCTTCTTTTGATGTGGCTTTTCCATTCTCAAAAAAGTTATCTAGGCTTCTTCTCACAGTAACGCAGGCTGCGGTGTGTTTGTTCCAACTGTGTGTAAGATAGTATTTCTGGCAGATTTGCTTAAATGGGTACATATCAGTAAAGACTCAAGAGCTGTCAAAAATTTGGCCATCTGGAGCTGAGGAGGTGGCTCGGTAGATAAAGTACCTGTGAACAAGCAGAGAGCTGAGTTTGGATTCCCAGGCACCCATATAAAAAGAGGTGCATGGTCACACACTTCTGTAACCTTAATAATGGGCATGGGGAGCAGATGGAGCCCCAGAGCTCACACAGGCATGTGCACGCATGCATACACACACACACACACACACACACACACACTCACATCCTTCCTGGTTAATGTTTCCTATCTCAGTTAGTTATTTGGTTTTAGGATATTTTTTTAACATAGACTCCATTCAGTGACACCCACAAGTCCCTGAAACTCTCATCTCATCACTCATCCGTCATCCCATCACTCATCCATCATCCCATCGCTGCCAACACAACTTGCATGCTTTGGTGCCTCTGGGGGAGTCGGCATGGCTCAGTAGTCTAGAACACTTGCCGCTTTTCCAAAGGACCTGGCTTCGCTTCCCAGGAACCACATCAGGTGGCCCACAATTTCCTGTACCCACAGCTCAGGGGCTCTGACGCCCTCTTCTGGCCTCTGAGACCACCTGCACCCATGTGGTATACACATACACAAATAAATAAAAATAAAAACAAATATTTTTTTAACGTACATTAAAGAAAAATTTAAAAAAGATCCCCCCCAGGAGGCTCCAAGCTTGTCTTAAGCTAAAGCCATAGCATTTCTCATCACTTCAGCAAGAAGAGGGGCCCCAGCCCTGTAGTGTTGGGGACAAAAAAATGCATGTGTGGTTACCGCTTCACCTTTTCTTTCCTAAAACACAGACACAAGATACACCTCTCTGGCATTCATCCAGTGAGCTGCAGGGAAGCAGCAGCTGTGGAGGAACAGCATGGGGGGATTTTCCAGCATCTCTCCCAGCTGTCAGGATGACCAAGTGAGCAACTTGAAGGCAGAAATGCTTTCACACTCGCTGGAGTAACTTAAGGAAACTGAAAGCACGGTTGCTTCGTAAGTGAGGAGTGGCCTGACTCACAAAACGGTGGCAGTCCCCTAAATCCAGTTATTATCACAACATTATAAAAGGCTAAAGTGTTTATTGATTTCTACAGCTAACATACAAGCATTGTATTGTTTGGGTCGGTATTTCCTGTGAGGTCTCTCTCGACTTTGATTTTGAATTGTCAGGCTGATCCCCAGTCAACTGGGAACAAACTGGGGTACTAGTTAAGAGTTCCCAGTCTGAATCCGGAGGGTCAGAGAAGAATCTGGAACATGATGATTATGGAACACTCTCAGGGTTCTGCTAGGTCATCAGAGTGAGTTAAGGATTGCTGATGAGTTTTGTTTACTTTTTATAAAGATTTATTTATCATTTTATATGTGTACACTGTAGCTGTCTTCAGAAACACCAGAAGAGGGTGTGGGATCCCATTACACATGATTGTGAGCCCCCATGTGGTTGCTGGGAATTGAACTCGGGACCTCTGGAAGAGCAGTCAGTACTCTTAACCGCTGAACCATCTCTCCAGTCCTCTTCTTAATTTCTTTCTTTCTTTCTTTCTTTCTTTCTTTCTTTCTTTCTTTCTTTCTTTCTTCCTTTTTTAAACAATTGTACCCATTTATTGTGCACTTGTGTGTGTACACGTGTGCCTCAGCAAGTGTGTGGCGGTCAGAAGACAAATTGTAGGAGTCAGTTTTCTCCTTCCACAGTGTGTCCGAGAGCCTGAACTCAGATCCCCCGGCTTGGCAACAAATGCCTTACCTGCTGAACTCCCTTGCCAGCCCCCATCTTCTTAATTTATAAAGGAAAGGTTTTTTTTTCTAGCACTGGGAATCAAATCCGGGGCCTTTGGTGTGTGTGCAGTCTAGTTTTATGTCACCTTGATATGAGCTAGAGTCATTTGAGGAAAGGGAACCTCAGTTGAGAAATTGCCATCGTAAGACTAGGCTGCAAGCGTGCCTATAGGGCATTTTCATAATTAGTGATTGATGCTGGAGGGCCTGACCCATTGTGAATGCTGCCATCCCTGGGCAGGTAGTTCTCTGGGCTCTATAAGAAAGCAGGCTGAGCAAGCCATGGAGAGCAAGTCAGTTCGCCTCCATGGTCTCTGCATCAGCTCCTGCCTCCAGGTTCCTGTCCACTCTTCCTTCAGTGATGAACAACCATGTGAAATCATAAGCCAAATAAGCCTTTTCTTCCCCAAATTGCTTTATGGTCACAGTGTTTATCACAGCAATAGCAAGCCTAACTAGGACAGCATGAGCACTCTCCTACTCAGCTACATCTCTAGCACTTGGCTGGTTTGTTAGTTTGTTTGGTTTTTGAGACAAAATCTTATTAGATATCCTAGACTCTCAGAGAATTTGACCCTCCTGCAGCAGGCCCAGGGCTGGAATTACAGGCTCCCACCAACATTCCTGGATGAGCTTTTGTTGGTTTCCAGCCTTTCTCCCTGGAAGTCAAACAAAAGGATGGAATTAGGTAAGGTTGTCAGAGAGCACAGGCAAAGCCAATTGTGATGACTGCTGTGAGCTGCAGAGTGAGCGGTGATGGAGGTAGTGTGCTGTAGAATGTCTGATGTCCTCATAGACTTTTCAGTTTAGATAGGGCTTTCCCCTCCCAAGCAGGCCAGTACAAATATGGTTAGATATACTGTAAGCTTCAATAGTTATGGAAGATTCCATTATTGTGCCATTATTTTAAGCACATTACCGGCTGTGATCAATAAAATGTTCCTTTAAGTGGCTATAAACTGAAACCAAGAAACAAGCATTCAGATCAATGTTTAGCCAGAGCTAATTATTTTAAATTGCTTAGAAAAGAAATCACAGCTCCTGAGAATGTGGATGCCCTATTTTGGGGGGCCTGACATATTTATTTTAATACATGAAAAGAGTTACTAGCTCTCCATTACAATTCTGCTGTTTTGTTTCAAACAGTGATACAATGCTTGGTCAGGTCTGAGAGAGAGTTCAGTCCTCCAGAATGCTTGGATCACCAGAACCCACAGGATTGAAGGGGAGAACAACTCATTCAAATTGCCCTCTGATTTCTGAGTTCCACATGTTCACCATGGAATGAGTCCTACACCCCAGCCCCTGTGTAAAAATAATTTTTAGGAGACACAGTATTTAGTGTCTGGTCACACTATTAAACAAGGGCACTGTTGTGGGATAGACTTTTATTTTATAATTCTGCTAGGATTATTGTGTTTTTCTCTCTTGAGGCCTATTCTAAGTAATTATGAATACAGAAGTGCAAACTTAACAGAAATCTGATTAGTCATGGTGATATATATAAAAAATTGAATAGTAAAATAATAAAAGTGATGAATATTCATCATCATTGTGAGGTGATTCTTCCTCTTGTGGGCAGGGGAAAGATGTTTTAAAAATATATAAAAATACATGGTTAATTGCCTGTCTCAAAAACAAAATTGTAAGGCATAGGGGTAAGCCCTCTGTAACCTAGGCACTGGGAGTGGGTAGGAGAAAGGCAGATCCCTTAGAGTGCAGGAGCCAGACAGTCTATCCAATCAGTCATAGGCTGTGGGTTCAGTTAGAGAGAACTTGTCTCAAAAAAAAAAAAAAAAGGTAGAAAGTAATGGAAAAGACATTCTGACATCATCCTCTGGTTTACACACATGCACAAACCATAAAAATAAAATGTAAGCACTGAGAAAGTCATAGGAGCTTGAGAGTTGGCTCCATGGTTAGAGTGAATACTATTCTCACAAACCCAAGTTCAGTTCCCAGCCCTCGTGGGGGAATCTGATGTCCTCTTCTGGCCACCATTGCCACTGCACTTAAATGCACACACACACACACACACACACACACACACACAAAACCATACATATACATAGTTAAGAATAAAATAATTCAAGAAGAAGAAGAGGAGGAGGAGGAGGAGGAGGAGGAGGGAGGAGGAGGAGGAGGAGGAAGAGGAGGAAGAAGAAGAAGAAGAAGAAGAAGAAGAAGAAGAAGAAGAAGAAGAAGAAGAAGAAGAAGAAGAAGAAGAAGAAGAAGAAGAAGAAGAAGAAGAAAGATGGAAGTAATCACGTTAGGGCCAGCACTGGGTTTGTAGCTCATTAGTAGAGCAATTGTCTAGCATGCATGAAACTCAGGTTCAACACTCAGCACCATAAAAAGGCATAATGATAAATCACAGCAAAAGAGAAAAGAATCGTTTATGTAGCAACCTCCTAACAAGTCTGTGCCAGTTATTTTGTCAACTAGCACAAGCCAGAGTCAGCTGGAAAGAGCAACCTTGACTATAAAGATGCTTCCCTCAGATTATCTGTAGGCAGGCCTATGGGGCATTTTCTTGATTAATGATTGATGTGGGAGGGTCCAGCTCACTGAATGGTGCCACCCCTGGGCAGGTGGTTCTGGGATATATAAGAAAGCAAACTGAGCAAGCCCTGGAGAGCAAGCCTATAAGCAGCACTCCTCCGTGATCTCTGCCTGAGCGCCTGCCTCCAGGCTCCTCTACATAATGACCTGTAAACCAAATAAAGTCTATCCTCCCTAAGTTGCTTTTTATTGTGACGTTTTGTCACAGCAACAAAACAAACTAGGACCAAGTAATATCTTTTCCAGTTGTCCTGGCCTTTCTCTTTCTTATATTTTCACATTGTTATTAACCTGTTGTAGATACATTGTTGCGGTTGCACCCTAGCTGCCTGGCTTGTAATTCTTTCATAATTATTTTAACTGTTTCTGTGATATTATACTCTTTGGTTGTAACATTACACTTCCTTTTCCTAAAGTTCTTCACTGTTTACACTGTTACAACTTAGTAAAGCAAGTTGTAAAATAGTGTCTGTGAGGCCAACTACAGCTGGGGCAAAATCCCGTACAGCTGGGAAGGGGATAGAGGAGCCCTGGAATCCAGGTGACCATTCAATGACCCACCAACTCCTTCTATGCAGGAACCAACACTTGGCAGGCAGGCTCTTGAAGGCTGCTTGTAAGTAGTCACAGCTGCTCTCATGATGGTGGCTGTTACACAATTGGCAACATTTGTTGACATCAACTAGACTGAGTTTCATAGAACGTAAGATGTGGGCCTCCAATTCCTTGACCACGGAGAGCATATGTCCTTTTATAGATGTGGGTTTCTTTAACAAACTTGATTCTGGCAACACCAAGGCTGCCCACAGAGAGATGAGATTTCGGATGGGATCGAGCATGTTTTGAATTGAGGTCATTATGAATTCAGGGGGATTTTGAGGGAAGAATGGGGATTTTTTGGAGAGTAGACCACTAACAAAAGGCTATTGCTGTACATTCAGGCCACCCAGCGGAAGGTAGTCTTTGTTTCTCAGGATGTGATTAATATTACCTCATTGTTTAATTTTAGCATTTCTAAAATAAGGAAACGCATCACATTGAGGCAGAGGCGGAAGCCTGAGTGCCCATTTTTGCATATGTATATTTATATTTATATATACTTATATATATATATATATATATATATACATATATATATAGGCATAAATAGACACACACACAAAAGTAACATAGCATAACAAAAAGTGTAAAAAAAAATTATCTGAAACAAACAGCTCTCCCATTGTTGCCTTACCTTGATCAAAGGCTTTCTGTGTTTGGAACTGAACCCCAGGCCTCCAACATCTCAGGAAGCACCTTACCTCTGAGCGATACCCCCAAGTCCTTACAAAAAAAAAAAAACAAAACAAAAAAAACCCACATTTGCTGGAGGTGGTGCTTCAGGTATGCCTATAATCCCAGCACGGAGGCAGGAGGATTTGGAACTCAAGGTCAGCCTTACCTCTGTAAGGAAACCCCCATCTCGACAATAAAAATCGAATTATAATTCTGCCTATAATTAGAGTGGAATATGTCGGGTAAAACTACTTCATAGCCTCCATTTTTCTGTTTACAGAAATGTGTGTGGATGTCACTGGTCATTTCTGGACAATTCCACCCTTCTGATATTTATAATTATAAATTATATTATATATTATATATTATATTATAAATATCAGAAATTATATATATATATATATCGTGCTTTCTGGGATTGGACAATTAGAAAACTTAACTACCGATTGTCCGCACAATGGCAATGATAAATGTTGTGTCTATGCCACGCTTACCCGGGTCAGAGGGGTGGGCTGGGCCTGTGATCCACCTTTCTCAACTAGCGTCATGCTCCCCCTCCCTGCCACACATACCTGAGTTCCTTTCTTCCTGGTTTCTCTGCAATTTCTTCATTGAGACAGTGGATGACAGAGGTGGCGAGGACCATTGCACAGATGGGTGTTTTGTCTTTCTTTCCTTAGCGGTGAAAGCGGTGCTGGAAAGACGGTAGCTGCCAAGTACATCATGAGCTACGTCTCCAGAGTGTCCGGGGGAGGCCCCAAGGTCCAGGTGAGTCAGTACTGCACTCAGGAGCTTCGTTTGGATCTTTGATAGGGTGGGCCTTTGATCTGTCCGTAGCTTAAAAACAATTTATTTGGTACAGCAAAGTTTGTGGAACCTGGATACATAAAATGTTCAAAAAAATTGCATGTTTCCATATTGACATGTCTAATATATAATGAGCCCCTAACAATCAATCAAAAGGGCTATGGTTCAAATGGAGAATGAGAGACATGAAAGACAGTTCAGATGAAAGGAAGTATAAGTTATTTATCAAACATGAAAAACAGAAAAATTGTTATTAAAACTACACCAAAACTGGGACTGGGATCTAGCTCAGTTGGTAGAATGCTCCCCTGAGTTCACAAAACCTGTTCCATGCCCAGCACCACATAAATCAGGCAAGGAGGTGCGTGCCTGTAATCCCAGCATGCAGAGGTAGAAACAGGAAGATCAGAAGTTCAAGGCCATTCTTGACTACACAGCAAGATCAAGGCTCTCAAGGCTAGTCTGGGCTGTATGAGTCTCACTCCCAACAAAGCAAGCAAACAAAAACCCCACTATATTATTATTATTATTATTATTATTATTATCATTAATCATTGTTATTATTATACCTATCAGATTGTCAGAGCTCCTGTTCTTATAAACATTGCTGGGAAAATGTTGGACACAGTTGCTTGTGTTACTGATAGAAGCATGAAATAGCACAAGTCTATAGCAGATATCTCAGTAAAATCTAGGAAATAATAATTCTTCTTCTTCTTCTTCTTCTTCTTCTTCTTCTTCTTCTTCTTCTTCTTCCTCCTCCTCCTCCTCCTCCTCCTCCTCTTCCTCCTCCTCCTCTTCTTCCTCCTCCTCTTCCTCCTCCTCCTCTTCCTCCTCCTTCCTCTTTCTCCTCCTCTTCTTCCTCCTTCCTCCTCTTCTCCCTCCTTCTTCCTCCTGCTCCTCTCCCTCCTCCTCCTTCTCTCTCTCCTCCTCTTCCCCTCCTCCTCTCCCTCCTACTCCTCTCACTCTTCATCCTCTCCCTTGTCTTCCCCCTCTTCTCCCTCTTTCTCCTCTTCTTCTTTCTCGTCCTCCTCTTCCCCCCTCCTTCCTCCTCTTCCTCCTCCTCTTCCTCCTTCCTCCTCTTCCTTCTCCCTCCTCTTCCTCCTTCTTCCTCCTCCCTCCGCCTCTTCTTCCTCCTTCTTCCTCCTCCTCTCCCTCCTCCTCCTCCCTCCTCCTTCTCTCTCTCCTCCTCTTCCCCTCCTCCTCTCCCTCCTACTCCTCTCACTCTTCCTCCTCTCCCTTGTCTTCCCCCTCTTTTCCCTCTTTCTCCTCTTCTTTCTCATCCTCCTCTTCCCCCTTCTTCCTCTTCCCCTTCTTTCTCCTCCTCTCCCTCTTCCTCCTCTTCTTCCTCCTCTTTTCCTCTTCCCCCTCCTCCTCCTCCTTCTCCTCCTCTTCTTCTTTTATGTCTTTGTCTTCATCTTCATTTTTAAGATGGCTATCTTAACTTATTGCCAAGGGATAGCCTTAAACTTCTGAACTTCCTATCTCTACCTCAGGTTTTAGGAATGCATCACCACACCCAGGTTATTTGGTGCTGGGGATGGAACCCATCCTAGGCAGGCCCTAGGAAGCTGAGCTGTAGCCTGAACCCCACTTAAGGGCTGACTTTGATCTCTTGAGCTGGGCTTGCAGCTTGATGTTTGGAAGCTTCTCTGGCTGGGCATGAGCCCTTCCCTAGTGTGCACAAAGCCCCAGGTTTCATCCCTGACATAAACTAAGTGTAGTGATTACACGAATGTATCCTAGCACTGGGGAAATGGAGCAGACAAATAAAGAATTCAGGGTAGTGTGGTTGAGGCCAGTCTGGGCTATATGAGACTGTCTTTTAAAAATTAATAAAAGGGGGCCGGGCGTGGTGGTGCACGCCTTTAATTCCAGTTCTCGGGAAGCAGAGGCAGGCGGCTTTCTGAGTTTGAGGCCAGCCTGGTCTACAGAGTGAGTTCCAGGACAGCCAGGGCTATACAGAGAAACCCTGTCTCGAAAAACAAAACAACAACAAAAAAATTAATAAAAGAGAGGAAAGCAAGAATGCATGCCTGCCATGCCTGAATCAATTGTCCTGAGTTTGTTTAATCCCAGCAATTCAGTAGATTAATAACAACAACAATAATAATATAAGACTATTCTTTTTAAGGAAAAGGCTTCAAGCTCTGTTCTTTCTGGCTCCCTGAGAGAAACTGAGTATCATTTCTAGTTTGAAAACAGAAGATTAAAAGGAGTAGCAAAGATTCACGAATTCCAAATTTACAAAGAAATACAGCATTTATGTACAGCCCCTGGGTTGTAAAGGAGAGAGGCATCTTAGGTATGGCACTACGTCTGATTGGATGGAGAGAATCACCCAGAGTCTGACTCTGTGCTAGTAGCTATCACTGCCTGTGTGGAACAGAATGCACCCTCAAGCCTTGTGCCATTCTCTCTGCTGGGATGTTCATTCGAGAGTACCATAGGAGTATATGGCGTGTTCCCATAGTCAGTTTTAGTACCTTCGTCTAGTCCCGTTTGCTATGTCCGATGACCCAGTGGCCAAGCTGCAGACGGTTAATGTTGATTTTTTTTTCTCTTCCTGTTTTCCTTTGAGGGCATTGATCCAGAACTCTTGGCTTCAAATTAGTCAGTAGCTCAAGAGCACAAGCCAGGAGACTTGTTATTTCTGGAACACATTTAACCATAGCATGTGAATAATTAGACGTACAAGGAGTGAGTCACTGTCCAAAGGCCTCTCTGCTGCACCAGCCCCTATCAGCTGAGAGGCCTCATGTCTGTGATGTGTTTTGCACACTTTTAAGTCGGGCACAGGACCGGAGTGTTCACACTAAATTCTTCTCCTGTTGTTGACCGGTAGCTGTGTCCCATGATCTGGTGTTGCTCCTGGCTGCCCTGAGTGTGAATTCATGCTAGAAGATGCAGTCACTCGGGGGCTGCTTTAAGGGAGTTGGGTTCACTCCTTCCACCCTGTGGGTCCTGAGACCCCCCAGGCTTGGCTGCTGCAAAGCTCCCTGGGAGCAGGGTTGCTTTGAAAGGCAGATTCCCAGACCCTGCTCCAGACCTACTAAACCTACCTCTGCATTTTAGCAAGACACGCTGTCACCCCTCCCCCAGGTGACTGGTGCACAGTTAAAGTTGGAGACACACAAGATCACGTTTCATAGATGTTTGGAAAGGAGAAGATGGTTGGTCGCCATCTTGATAAGTCTTGCCTCTGCTGTTGCAAGTGAAACAGTTGGGGAGGATGCAATGGAGAATGCAAGATGCAAAGAGGTTTCCTCATGCTTCTCCTTCCTCCTCCCTGTGATCACCAAGGTGACCAGACGTGCAGGAGGGAGTCACAGCAAGGAGAATGGAAACCCATTCTGTGTAGACTCTGGGTTCCTGGTGGCATCTCAGCTTTGGGATCCTGTTTCCGACCGAGAGGGATTGGGAAACCTGGTTATACAAGTAGGCTTAGGTCTGTGGCCCTGGCTTTGACTCCCCCCAAGCACGGCATAAACCACACGGTGGTGGCACATGCCTGTAGTCTCAGTTCTTGGGAAGTGGAGGCAGGAAAATCTAGGGTTCAAAGTCATCTTCAGCTACATATCAGGTTTGACACTAGCCTGAGTCACATGTTACTGTTTCAAAAAAAAAAAAAAAACAGCTGGGCATAGGGATGTGTATCTTTAATCCCAGAACTTGGAAGACAGGGGCAGATCTATCTCTCTGAGTTTAAGGCCAGTCTGCTCTACACAGCAAGATCCAGGCCGAACAGGGCTACAGTGTAAAATCCTGTCTCAATAAAAGAAGGCAAAAAAACAAAATGAATTTTCCAGAAATGCCCCAGGACACATGCATGACTGGATCCTCTTACCTTTTAATATTCAGAAAGTGGGATTTGGGGAAAGTTGACTTTGACATCGTGTGCTAAGCATCCATTATTTTCCTACCCCCCCCCCTTTGTCTACCGCAATAGCATGTCAAGGACATCATCCTTCAATCCAACCCACTTCTGGAGGCCTTCGGGAACGCGAAGACGGTGCGCAACAACAACTCCAGCCGATTTGTGAGTGTCCTGATCTCAGGCTGGGGAGCGTTTCCCGTATCCTGAGAAACAGGCTTTTCTAAGCTCTCTCTACTCTTCTAAGCGGTGCACCCTTTGACAGAAATTATTTTTGTGCTTTGGACATAAACAAGACAATTTCAGAAATGGCTCCTCCTTGGAGTTACTTCAGTAAGGAAACCTACAGTTGATGAAGGGGGTTACCCTGGTCCTAGGGAGGTGTGCAGGCTACCTGGAGGGCAGAAGTGGGAAGATCAGGAGAAGTCTGAGATCCAGGCCTGCTTGAGGGGACTTGTTCCATGGAGCTGGGTCTGAAGGGAGCACACTTGGACTGAGGGAGCACCCGGGACAGACCCTTCCTCCCCGCTAGGCCTCTGCCTGCCTCTCCTCTAGATTTCTGATTTGCTTGCTGAATGCTCACAGAATGAAGAGCCACTGACTGGTCCTGGTGCCTCCTGACTCCATGCACCCAGGCTTAGGGCAAGGTCACCCGTGCAGCGCTGTGAATGCCTTTCTAAAATGTCTCTGACTAAAAGTCTTGGTAGTGGGCTACTGAAATGTGACCACTCGAAAAGGCCAAAGGTGTATTACCAAACCAAAACCCAAATGCCTATAGATTTAGTGTCCTGTTTCGACCGTACAGCCTGTCTGGCACCCAGGCGAGCCATCTGTGAGGCTGACAGTGGGCTGCTTCAAGATGAATAGTGGGTGGGACTTTCAAAGAAATAAACAGTTTATTTTTCACTTAAAAAAAAAAAAGAAAAAGAAAAAAAGCATTTACACTGGGTGGTGGGTGGTGGTATGCTTTTAATCCCAGCACTCAGCCGCAGGTAGAACTCTGTGAGTTCGAGGCCAGCCTGGTCTACAGAGGGAGTTCCAGGACAGCCAAGACTACATGTAGAATCCCTATCTTAAAAAACAAAATCAAAAACAAAAAACAAAAACCCAAAACAGAAAAAAACATTTAATCCTTTTTTCTTTTGAGGCAAGTCCCCCCCCTATAGCCCAGACTAGCCTTAAATTCTCTATGTAGCCTAGGATGGCCTGTCTCTGCCTCATGCCCTGAGATCACCAATGTATACTAACTACCAGGTTGACTTTAGCTTTTATTCAGAAAGGAAGGTTTTATTTCCAAGAGAAGTCTTCCTCTGGTCCCAGGTAGTTATAGTTGAGTTTGCTGATGCCTGTCTGAGAGACCTGCTTCACACTTCTCATTGTCCGGGGAAAATCCAGTATTTTTTCTTGCTTGTTCCTCTAAGTGTTTTTTTCAGCTCAGTACTTGGGATGTTTTATTCTGACCTTTCTAGATACTGACAGAAGAAAGACACTGCGAATGAATTTTCCACATGACCTTTCTGTCTCTAATTATCATTCTTAACCTGCCTTGCAAAAATAGACATGTCAACTCTAACCCTTTAGCTGCCCACCCACACCCTTCTTCCTAAAACAGCAGGAAAACATCGTTATGACTTTTCCTGTGATGAGGTGGTTTTTTTTTTAATTCTGAGAGGACAACTCAGTTGATCTTTAGACATAATAAGGGCCCAGCATTTATAACCATATAACCCTAATGGGAAAGGGGGGAAGGATAAGTTTTCTCTATAATGCTCAATTACATCAAAGAGGGGACACTGTGTGTGTGTGTGTGTGTGTGTGTGTGTGTGTGTGTGTGTGTGCCATGCTTAGTAGCATCAAATGATACTCTCACTAATTATTAAAAAAAAAAATGTAAGTCTAAAGCCATATGCCATTTTCTGTATCTTAGATAGGCAAACATTACAGAGAATGATAACCAAGATGTCATTGGTTGAAGACTGATACATACTTCTAGATAGAAGAACAATGTGGCAACCTTGGTGCTATGTAGCTTCCTGTCCCTTTCTTCAGACAAACACAGACAGGGAGAGAATGAATGAGGAATGTAGTCTCCTTATTTAGTCTGGCCATAGGGATTGATCCTCTGAATGCAAAACCGTGGGACTGGCAAACTTTCCAGTATTGTTTGTTAGAATCGTGGGACTGCCAGGCTTTCTGGTATTGTTTGCCACAAGGAAAGTAAATAAGTCTAGCTCAGGGCTGGGGATAATCCAGAATGTCTTCCATTAATGAATTTCCTTGAATTATACCCTGTATTCAAAGACTGTTTGGAGCACTGTGTTTTTGGTTACCAGATGATAAAGGAAATTGCTAATTTTCTTGCAGGGAAAATACTTTGAAATCCAGTTCAGTCCAGGTGGGGAACCAGATGGTGGCAAGATCTCCAACTTCCTTCTGGAAAAGTCCAGAGTGGTGATGCGGAACCCAGGGGAACGGAGCTTCCACATATTCTACCAGGTTTTCCTCCATAAGCTTTTCCTTCTCCATATTAAAAAAACAAGACTGGGAGGCCAGAGAGGTGGCTCAGAGGAAACAGGCACCTGGAGCCAACGCTGAGTCCGATTCCTGGGACCGTGTGGCAAAAGAGAACCAATTTCCGAAGTCTGTCCTCTGATCTCCAACCGCAAAGGAGAATAATCACGTGATCGGTTTTTCCCTCAACCCTCAGGTTTATTCAGTAATCGAACCAGCCCAGTAAGGTTTCTCTGTGCTCTGTGCAAGTGTACAGAAGGGGCATGAGAATGTCCCTGTCCCCAAGGAGAGTTGAGTTCTAATTAGGGTAATGAGACAAATTCGTTATATTGCTGACAAACTTCAAGACAGAAGTAGGAGTGTTTGTTTGATTATTTGCCAAATAGGAATTTGTGTGGGAAGAGTTAGAGCCCAGGAAGTCAGGGAAGACTAACAAGGGAGCACCCTAGGCAGAGATGGGAGGAGGGGTTGAGCCAGGAAGTCAGGTGATAGGAACAAAGTGTCCAGGGCAGATATCTGCAACCAGTACACTATTAGATGAGAGTGTTTCCTCAGGCTTGGGATCCTCAGAGCAAGCTCAGCCCACCTCTACTCAGACCCTCAGAATCCAGACTAGTCTGGGTCAAGGTACCTTTAAAAAAATGATTTTCGGCCGGGCGTGGTGGCGCACGCCTTTAATCCCAGCACTTGGGAGGCAGAGGCAGGTGGATTTCTGAGTTCGAGGCCAGCCTGGTCTACAAAGTGAGTTCCAGGACAGCCAGGACTACACAGAGAAACCCTGTCTCGAAAAGAAAAAATGGTTTTCTTTCCTTTTTTTGGATTTATTTATTTTATGTGTGTGTGTGTTTACCTGCATGTAATATCTGTGTTCCACATGTATGCCTAATGTCCGTGGAATTCATAAGAGAATCAGATCCCCTAGAACTGGACATGGTTGGGAGCCACCATGTGGATGCTGGGATCTGAACCCAGTCAATGCTCTTAACCACTCAGCCATCTCTCCAGCCCAAGATGCTTTTAAGTTATGTTTCAGGCTTTAGCAATGATCCAGTTCAGTTGTTAGTTGTTAGTCATTGTTGTTGTTGTTGTCCAATACTGGAGAGTTAACCCATAGCCTTCTGTATGCCGGGAGAGCGTTCTACCACAGAGCCATTTCCTCCATCCTCTTTTTACTTCTTTCATTTAGAGACAGTCTCCAAGTTACCTGGCTGGCCTTAAACTCACTTGGTAGCCCAGGCAAGCCTCACACTTGTGGTTCTCCTACCTCAGCCTCCAAGTAGCTGAGATCACAGGTGGATTCCTCTAGATCTAGCCAATTTGGCTACTTAGGAAAACATTTCTAGGTATATAGAAATGTAATCCACAGCAAGAAACACCCAGGAGGGGTTTCTCTTTGGCTTGGTTTTGTTTTAGGATTTCTGTAACTTATGGGAGATGCTTACAGTTAATCTCTCAGCTATACAGACATCTTCAGTGATGACAACCAATTCTTTCAGTACCTATCTGTTGGAAAGTACACAAATGACAAGGCTTCTGGGAGATTGTTGATACTTATATTCACAAAGAGTGCTCGCCTAACATGCACAAAGACTCGGGTCCAAGCCCCAGCACAGCATACACTGGGCACTGTGGTTGTTTTAGCTGCGTTGCTGTTGCTGAGGTAAAACACCATGACCAAGGCAGCTTATGGAAGAAAGATTCAATTTGTATTTACAGTTCAGAGGGTTAGAGACCTAGGTATAGACAACATGGCCACAGGTGGCAGGTATGGTGGCTAAGAGCTCCCATCTCCAACCGTAAGCCTAAAGCAAACCAAGGATACTCAGTAGATCAGGAGGTTTTCAAACACCAGAGAAAGAATGCATGGCCACTCTGAACTCCACACCCTGAGATGTGAAGTTTAGAAGAGCTAAGGCAAGCAGGAATCCCATGACTGTGATCTGTTTTATATTCTACCTTCCCAGAGGGTCATAAATACAGCATACAGTTCTCTTACTGATAAGAAGAAAGCCTAATCTCTCTGAGGCCTTATCAGAGTTAGGAACTGGAAGCTGGAGATGGATGGATAATTAAGTCCTCTTCCAGAGGACCACATTCAGGTCCCAGAACCCACATAGTACTCACCTTTGTCTATCTATAACTCAGTTTCAGGGGATCTGACGCCCTCTTCTGGCCTCCACAGGCAGTGGGTGTGGATGTGGTGCACATACATAGATGAGGCCACAGCTATACGCATTAAAACAACAAAATCTGGGGTTTGCAGATTGATCTAGGGATAAGGTACCTAAAGCCCAAGATATTATTTACAAACATCCTTGGGGTCTGGAGGCTGGAATCACTGAGAGTTTTTGATTGTGAGCTTAGAGAGTTATATCCCCACCTGGGCTCCGGGATGGTGGTCCCCAGAACCACAGGGTGGCTTGTGGACCCTGTC
This sequence comes from Mus minutoides, assembly GCA_902729485.2. Classification (NCBI taxonomy): domain Eukaryota; kingdom Metazoa; phylum Chordata; class Mammalia; order Rodentia; family Muridae; genus Mus; species Mus minutoides. The sequence continues at coordinate 12,963 of LR753627.1, read as the reverse complement.
CTGACACATCATGTGTGCTCTCATGGCAGCTCATCGAGGGTGCCTCTCCAGAGCAGAAGCAAAGTCTTGGGATCACCAGCATGGACTACTATTACTACCTGAGCCTCTCAGGGTCCTACAAGGTGGATGACATTGATGACAAGCGGGATTTCCAGGAAACCCTGGTAAGTGTGGGTCCAGGGCTGGCCTGTCTCCTCTCTCCTGGCTCAGTCTCAACTGATGCAGAGGACAGTAAAGATCAACAAAGCAGAAGGCAGTGTTAACCTGCCCCCTCAGCCACTGTAAGCCTTTCTGAAAACCTGCGTTCAGCACCTTGGAGAGCCATGCACACACACACACACACACACACACACACACACACACACACACAGCACTTTTTCCTGAGGGGCACGTAATGGTTGTTTGAGATGAGTAAAACGCAAATTCATCAATAGCCTCCAGCAGGAGTGTTCCAATAAACAGGCTAAAACGATTGCAGGGGTGGGTTTAGCATGCGTGTTTGCTGAGCAGCCATTTCTTGGAGCACTCGTCCTTAGAAAGACCACAGCCACTTTATCGTCTTAGTTGAATATAAATAGTGTTCAGGGCCGGAGAGATGGCTCGGCAGTAAGAATGCCTGAAGTTCTTTCAGAGAACCCCCGTTCCGTTTCCAGCACCCACATCTGGCAGCTCACACCTCCAGGGGTTCTAATATTCTTTTCTGAGATCTGTGGGTGTGTAGCATACACTCACAAATACACACAAAGGCAAAATTTTCAAAATAAATCTAAATAGGTTTTGGTTGGGTGTAGTGGTGCACGTTCCTTTAACCCCTTCCAGGACAGCCAGGGCTATATAGTGAGACCCTGTCTTATAAAACCCAACAAACAAACAAACAAAATCCAGAAAAATAAAACACAAAGAAAAGTTCAAAAACACTTTTTGAGATCTGTTTGTTTCATCTCCTTCTCTTTTCTCATTCTGAGTTTTGAGGTCAAAAGACAAGCATTGCGCTCAGACAGCGCTGGTCACACCATGTGCGTGCTACAGTCGAGGTTACAGCATTGCGCTCAGACAGTGCTGGTCACACCATGTGCGTGCTACAGTCGAGGTTACAGCATTGCGCTCAGACAGTGCTGGTCACACCATGTGCGTGCTACAGTCGAGGTTACAGCATTGCGCTCAGACAGTGCTGGTCACACCATGTGTGTGCTACAGTCGAGGTTACAGCATTACGCTCAGACAGTGCTGGTCACACCATGTGCGTGCTACAGTCGAGGTTACAACATTTGGGTTTGGAGGGTTTGTGACCTGCGTGGAATACTCTAAATCTTCTAGCCTAGAGCAGTCTGGAGGTAGACCTGTCTTCCATTTATCCTGCAAAGTCTGCACTGACGTGGTCCTTTAAGTCAACAAGCTCAGGCCTGTTCATCCACTGAGAACTGAGGGGCCCCCGAATGAGCAGCAGAGGGTCAGTTTGGGGGAGTCCAGCAGTGTCAGGATGTTAAGACGGATGAGTCCTAGGTCCCAAGGCTGCCCAGCCACAGCCTTAAGGAACAGGGAAAAAACTGTGGATGAATGGTCCAGCACTGACCCAGGGAGGAGCTCTCTCAAATTAAAGAAATCCAAAACTTAGCCATTTTAATTTACTGGACTCAGAAACTTGGCTTTTAAATGGTCTATAGGTTCTGAAGATTTTGAAAGATGTTTTTGCTGATAAAATCTATCCCTCTCCCTCCCCCACAAGGGAGAAGATGACATAAGACCTCCTGGACTGGTTAGAAATGGAGTGGGAGTGTCCTTGGAGAGGGTTGGCAGCCAGAACATACACGGGACAGGACAGACCTAGAAGCTTGTCCCCTGACTCCTGTCCCCTGACTCCTGTCCCCTGAGTGTCTTTCCTCTTAGAGGTCCTCTGAGGTCTAGGGTGTTCCTAGAGAGCACGTTGTATTTAAAAACAGATTCCCTGTTCCAGCAGGGCTTCTAAGAGCATATGCAGGCTAGGGGGATGGCTCCAGCAGCAAAGTGCTTGCCACATAAGCTGGAGGCCCTGAGTTTTATTCCCAAAACCCATGGTGGGGGAGGGGGAGGAAGAGGAGGAGGAAGAGGGGGAAGAGGAGGAGGAGGAGGAGAAGGAGGAGGAGGAGAAGGAGACATACATGGCAGCATACACTGTAATCCCTGCTCGGGGGAGACAGAGCCAGGAGGATCCCTGGGGCGTGTTGATCATCTAGTCTAGCCAAATCAGAGAGCTCCATAGCAATGAGATATCATCATATTTCAAATAAATAAGCATGGAAATCAAATGAGGAAGACACACCTAACATCACCCCTGACCTCCACATACTCATGCACCTACATACACACAAGCATGCACACACACACACACACACACACACACACACACACACACACACACACAGTGAGTGACTACCCAGCTCACTGATCACCTTGTTTGATGGAGACTTCCCGTCATTGTTGCAGTTTAAGCTACACACTAGCTGTAGAGCCCATTCTGTACCTTGTCTGTCACCTGCTCACGCAGTGAGCCACCGGACTCACGGTTCCCTCTTTTCCAGCACGCCATGAATGTGATTGGGATCTTCTCAGAAGAGCAGACTCTCGTGTTGCAGATTGTGGCTGGAATTCTCCACTTGGGAAACATCAGCTTCAAAGAAGTGGGCAACTATGCCGCCGTGGAGAGTGAAGAATGTGAGTAGCTCTGCCCGGGCTGTGGGATGAGGAGAGTGAGAGCTTACCCCCAAGCCGTGCAGGACCTTCCTACCCCTTTGATTGGCCTAGATTGCTAGTGAGGTGCATGGGTAAGAAATGAAAAGTCATTGTCTTAAAGAGCAAAATGGCCTCAGGAGAGAGTGGATCTGTTTCATGCACTTGTCCTTCCTCCCCTCCCCTCCCCTTCCCTCCCCTCTCTATCCCTCCCCTCCCCTCCCCTTCCCTCTTCTGTGTTGTCTCATCTCCCCTCCTCTCCCTCTCTCTACTCCCTTTACCTCTTCCTCTCCTGTGTGTTTTTCTCTCTCCCCCTCTCCATCTCCTCCTCTACCCTTTCTCACCTCCATATCCTACACCATGCATGACTTGAGAAATTGTTTCTATGCATTACTAACCTTGGAGACACCTGGCAGAATTGAACCTTGAATTAAACCTGCCCTATAAACTAAAATAGTAAACATCTAGCTTATTATCATTAATTTAGTGTGGGGGTGCACACATTGCACACATGTGCCATGACATCTATATATGGAGGTCAGAGGACAACTTACAGGAATCTGTTCTCTCTTCTGCCACGTGTGTCCCGGGAATGGAAATCAAGTCATTGGGCCATCAGAACCCACTGAGCCATCGCACGGGCTCTTCATCTAGTTTTTTTTGTTTGTTTGTTTGTTTGTTTTTGGTTTTTCGAGACAGGGTTTCTCTGTATAGCCCTGGCTGTCCTGGAACTCACTTTGTAGACCAGGCTGGCCTCGAACTCAGAAATCCGCCTGCCTCTGCCTCCCGAGTGCTGGGATGAAAGGTGTGCACCACCACGCCCGGCTCTCTTCATCTGGTTTTAAAGATGAAGGCGCCCTCTATCTATGAGTGGAGTAGCCTCTTACTGATGGGTCCCTTGGTGGCACCCTTTCCTCTACCTGGCCATTATAATGAATAGGAGCATGAATGTCCTGACAGGCAAGAGACAGGAAGTGTGGTGTGGAATGCTCACAGATTGGCAGTTTTTCCATGGATCTGATTTAGATTCGATTTTTTTAGACACAGAGAAATGAACTTTGACCGTTGAGTTGATGATAGATAGTCCTGGTGACCGCATCTATCTCAGCCACATCCTTGAGAGCCAAATGGTCATTTTTATTCTTTCAGAGGAAACTATAACCTTACAGTATCCTTCCTACAGTAAGGTGCACTGGTACCCTCTCCCTGGGATCTACTGCAAATCCTATAGCATCTGACCCCCAATCTTCCAGGCATCGGTGGCACTCCAGGCCATTCTGAGAACACACACCCACTTGAGCCACCCAGGAAGGCATTTTCCCCTCTCAGCATTCTTGGGGGATAATTTTAGACTCTGGGTAATAAATAGTATCCCACTCATTGCTGACAGTGCAGTGGGGAGATTTCCATTCCAAATAAGGATCCTTTTTTATGTTTTCCTTCTCTTTTCTCATAAAAGAGGGAAGTTCTGCTAACATCTGACGTCTATCTTTATCTGATAAAGACATATTATATTTAACAAGGGAGGGTCCAGAAAACAATAAAAATGCAGGGTGTACATGAGGCTTAGGAGTATGACCTAATCAAAATGGTAACTCAGCCTGTAGACTTCCTGGACTTCACCCTAAAGAGCAAAGTGGCCTTGACAGGAAACAAATGTACCTATGTGCCCACAAGGCCACATCACATTAGCGGTTCTGGTATGACGGTGGTGTCTATGGAAGGAGACAGTATTTCTCTGCCTCCTTGGGAAGTAAAACCTTCACTGCTTCCTACTACTTGAGTGCCAATTTAAGACCCTGACCCAGAAAACTTGTTCCTAGATCCTCCAGCCAACAAGAAGTTCACTGCTCAGTGATACATCTGAGGTTAGCAGCCTCTCCTGGCACGCGTGAAAGGCTTGTGAACCTAGCAACTGCTTGTGAAATTCCCTGAGGAACGGGGATGGTACAGTGGAGGTCAGAGGAGGCTGAGCTATGAGCTAAGTCCATTTAACAGACAAGCACACAGCCCTAAACTATCATTTCTTCTCAGTTCTGGGTTGTTCATTTAGCCATCTAGTAACATGGTCAACTGGGTGCCTGTTGGTGCCTTTGCCAGCAGCTGCCTCCCCTCCCCAGGACTCACCAGGGTCCCCAGAGATGAGAGTTGCAGAGTTACCATTCGTACATTCTTTCTCCTGCTTTCAGACTATAGGGAGAGTTTCTATCACCAAGTTCTACAGTCGTTTTTCCAGGCAGCATTGTATCTGGGAGATTATTGTGTACCCATTTCTTTTTTGGGGGGGGGAGTGAGACAAGGTTTCTCTGTGTAGCTCTGGCTGTCCTGGAACTCTCTCTGTAGACCAGGCTGGCCTCGAACTCAGAAATCTGCCTGCCTCTGCCTCCCGAGTGCTGGGATTAAAGGTGTGCGCCACCACACCCATTTCTTTTTTATAGCTACAAAATATCCTACTGCTTGGCTATACTTTGGGTTATTCAACCATCATCTGTTGCTAAAAACATTAAGATATTTTCTGGGGTGTGTAGCTCAATTGGTACCCAACATTTATAAAACCTTGGGTTTGATCCCCATCACCACATAGATAGGATGGGGTGGAGCACCCCTGTAATTCTGCCACTCAGGTATAAGCTGAGTGAATAAATAGCCTTGGTTCATTCCATCTTTCTTATGTCCGAGTATATCTTTGGGATAAATTTATCAACGAAAGGTTTATAAAAGATATCCGTGTTTACTATAATTAAAGACAGAAGCTTTTCCTAGATATTGAAGGAGATGGCTAAAATCCTGTTCAAACTAGCCCACTAAGGCAAGCCAGATGTCTGTTTGACCTGAGACTAATGGGGGCACAGAATTTTCTTTATATTGCTGGAAAGCCAATCAAATGTTAACTGAGACACGTGTGTACTTTTCCATAGCGAGATAGTAAAACCATGTACTTTGACTCAACGAGTATTACCTGAATGTGATTAAATATGAAATTAACTCAAAAACTTTGTTGAGTAAAAAACATACTATTTAAAACCACTGAGGAGTTAAAGTGCATAAAGCACCGTACCCCACCCTTTGGTAAATAGGTTAGAAAGCATCACCAAAACCTGATAAAATCATACTCATTGTATCTTGGCCTTCCCCCATGTAGCCCAGGCTGCCTCAAACTTGACATGTAGCCAAGGATGACATTGAACTTCTGATTTTCTGTGTATACTTCCCAAGTGGCAATGTTACAATTGTGTACCATTGTTATAGAAAAAAAAAATACACCTTCTCCGTGAGCAATTACTCCACAGCTTAGAGATGAAGGAAGGAAGGCTTAATTGCCTGGCCAAGTGAGGCTAACATCCACATAACAGTCACCCTTGGACAGAAGACTTTCTGACATCTATGCACCTTAGGCTCATGCATTCCACAGACACTTCCATCTTTAAGTCTCTTCCTGGTCCAACCCAGGTGATGCGTCAAACAATCTGAACAGAGACAGGAAACGGCAAATTTGGCCACTAAGACAAATATGAGATTTACCCACCAAAGGGACTGCATATCCCCGGGATTATTTTAAGGACACCAAGAATGTTCCTTTTCGAGGGGTGGTCACCAGGGGTCATCTTGCCCACCTGGCAGAATTATGTTTTTTCCTGATAAAAAGAGCACGGGGGATTTAGTGGCAGGTGAAGACCTAATAATGACTGTCACCCTGTGTTGCCCGCTTTGAGTGGTAAACCTTTGGGGATAGTTGTTAGAAGTCTTCATGGTCATGTGACCAACCTAGTGCTGGTCGGTCCTGGTGAGTAAACACTGCGCCCTAGCATCCTACATCCTTCATGTCTAACTGGCCTGCTTAGCAGACCACTTACCTTTGGGGTATTTTTGGAGTTTGTAGGCAGCACTCGTTTAGCTAAGTTCCGTTAGTTGTGACTTAATGTCCCCTAAGCAAATAGATTATTAGTCGATCCTTTATAACATCAATTTTATTACTTGGAGCTTTTTCTACATTAACTGTCACACCTGCTTTATGTGATGCTGGGGTTGGGACCCAGGCTTTGTGTATGCTGAGGCAAGTTCTCTGCTGAGCTACATCCTCAAACCTGCCACTTCTTTTAACTGTGTGAAGAGAGAATTTTATTTTCCTACATCCTTTTGACTTTTCCGTCCTCCTCATATCGTATTCAAATTTAAGTAGGAAACTTAATGTTGAATCTCTCACTGAACATTAAATCTTCCTTCATCAACTTAACATGTTGAAATATTCTCCTACCAAGTTATTCCTGGTTTATATGACTGAATAACTCCACTGGTCTTACGGCAACATTTATGATTAATCCTTGCTTCTTGACTTTCCTTCCCCAAGCCTGTGGGCCTCTGCGTTCAAGTTCTTCCCCAGCCTCGGCCCCACTCACACACCCTCATGGAAATTCACAGCCTGGAGGAAGTCAAGCTAAGCAAAACTATAATTTCAGCACCAGGTCAGCCGCAGAAGAAAATACGAGGCCATAAAACCTTGTGTTTGAAAAACATGGCATGGATTTGGTCCAAACCAAGTGCTATATTTCCTCTCTAGTCTGCTTAGCTCTGTCCCTAAGCCTGTGGCTCTGGCTTTTGGCCACACTCCATGCCTTGTTTCTGGAGAGCCTGCAGCCCTTCACATCCACCCTCTTCTACCGTTGAGCTACAAGATGCGGAAGGATAGCAAATGTCCACTCCCTTCTGTCTGTTTTGTCTCAGAGGTCTCATCTCAGCCTTGTTTGGTTTTTTTAGCTAAGGCCATAAAGATAACAGCTTGAACTGTTTACAGACAGCTCATTCATTTCCACTATTGGGATGGTTATGGCTTGGGAAGAAGCACACGTTTACAAAACAGACATGCTGGCTAACTATTCATTGTATAAAACTGTTCGCTGTGAAAAGCCCTAGTGAATATGTTCCTTTTTTTTTTTTTTTTTAATGGAATTTCAACAAAGAGCCCAGGATGCATTTGACCCTGAAGGCTTCCTGCCTCGGTCTCATGAGTAACTGGAGTCCAGGTCCGCACACCACACTCAGCTACTATAATTGCATACGTGTGTGTACAAGGGCACATGTGTACATGTGGAGGCCAGAGGTCAACCTCAGGTGTTCCTCAGGATCCATCTTGTTTATTGAGACAGGGACTCTCACTGGAACCTGGGACTCCCCAGTTAGGCTAGATTAGCTGACCAGAGAGCTCCAGGCAACTGCTTGTCTCTGACTCTGCAGCTCTGACATTACAAGTGTACACCATCATCTCTGGCTTTTCTAGATGGGTTCTGGGGACTGAATTTAGGTCCTCAGGCTTGTGCTGCAAGAATTTTTACCACCGTGGCTTTTCCTCGTCCCTTCTGTAAACTGTTGATGAAAGGCCATGGCTCTAGTGGGATATATCCTCCTTGATGTTGGCAGGAAGGGCTTATTCAATATCTCATACTTGGTGAGTGTTTTCCTGGCCCCCACAATCCTAAGTGTCCAGTGTGATTTCTGGATATCTTCTTTCCTTACTTGGTACAAAAGAAGAATTTGCTTCTAGGAGATAACCATTGGGAAAAATCAATGCCTGAGAGATAGATTTTTTTTAATAAAATCAATTCTCAGGCTCTTTGTGAGAGCCTCGTTCGTGTGCTTAAGATATACCTTGTTCCGGTGTTGACTTTTTTTTTTTTAAGACATGTTCATTGACTGACTCTAAGAAGTTAAGTGCTGAGACATATCAGTCAGTTAAATCCCAGCACTCTCAGCATTCTGATAGACCAGTCTTGATTGAGAGACGGGTGGTGTGTTCTCACTGTTAAAGGATCCTTTGGGGATCTTGTTTGGGGGTTGGTTGGTTGGTTGGTTGGTTGGTTGGTTTTGAGATGGAATCTCACTGTTTAGCCCAGGTTGGCTTTGAAATCGTAATCCTCCTGCCTCCACCTTCTTAAGTATTGGAATGATTGGTGTGTGCCACAACAGTAATGTCATCCACAAGATCTTAACATACTCCTTTCATCAGGAGAGAAAGAGAGAGAGACAGAGAGAGAGAGACAGAGAGAGAGACAGAGAGAGACTCTTATCCAAGTTCAGATTTTTCACTTGTATCTATAAAGTTCTTCATTCGTGAGCAAGAATGGTATGATTTATCCAGATAAGAACATTCTGACCAGAGATCAAGGGAATCCCATTTGTATCAGTAGCTTTCCTCTTGGCAGGTTCTGTGGCCTGAAACAACTTACCACGCTCATGGGAGCCTTTAGTTTTCTATTTGAAGACCCCCCAAGCCCCCCAGTACATGTTGTGAGGCAGTATGAGTGTACTTTGATACCAATAACATAATCCCCTCTGTTCACATGACACCTCCAGAGGGCGCACCCCGTGGTGTGTCTGTTAAAGCCTTCTGGAGTGGGAAATGGCAGTTGGTGAAGTACTCACCGTACAAGTATAAGGACCTCCGTTCAATCCCCAGCGTCCATCTATGAAAGTCGGACTTAGTGACCTGTCACCTCAGCACTGGAGAGGCAAGGACTGGAGGATCTCTGGGGTTTGCTGGTCAACCAGCCTAGCCAAACCAGTGAGCTTCAGGTTCAGTAAGAGACCGTGTCTCACAGAACAAGCTGGAGAATGGCTAGGGAAGACATCTGTCATGGACCTCTGGTCTCTACTTGCACATATGTGCAGACCCATGGAAACTCATAGATACATACACATGAGTCCCTTCTCCTCCCGCTTCCCATCCTAGGACACCATTCCCAATGTGTCGAAATCTAGCTCAATCTTTTAATCTTAGCTTTCAGCTGCAGCGGATGTATAGCTACACCACATAGAACGCATCCCAACCGTGCTCCTGCTTCCCCGTCTGTTCCCCTAGCACACACCAGTCCCCCTCTCTATCTGCCCAGCCCAGGTGCAACCCCTTCTGATTACCCCAGAAAGCATTAATAGCTTCCTGTTCTAAATCTTCTAGGATTTTAGAGTCTGTTTGGATGCACTCTGCCTTTCAGGAGGTTTCTTTATTTGATAAAATTCCCAGATTGTATTTACTATTCTTTTCCTCACTTTCTATGTGTTGTAAGCCCTCCCAGCGTAAGCATTCGGTCAGTGGGGGGTTGTAGGACTTAGTAGGTCTGTGATAACAGAGGTAGTAAGTGAGGCCGTGAAAACATTGCACCAAAGGAGGAAAACATTAGCCAAAGCCAAGGAAATGTTTGCTGATTGAGTTCCTGTTGATGTAAGCATGGAGAAATGTCCATTTTCAGTATCTCAGTGTGATCTCGGTGTCCGATAGGGGTTTGGGGGGAGGACTGGACTGTGTCCTTCTTGGAGCACTGATTTGAGTGACTGGAAGTCTTGGTCACCATGGGGGTTGATTTGCATAATAGAACAGGTGGGAAAAACAAACAGGGATGTATGTGATACATGGCGATTTGTCATCTCCAGGCTGGCTTTAAACCACAAAGATCCACCTGCCTCTGCCTCCCACGTGCTGGGCTCCACCATCAGGTGATAAGTCACCTCCAGTAGAGGGGAAGTTTTGGACGTTAACGTTGGTACCCATTGTCTGCCCACGCATGCACAAGGGCTTCCGTGTGCTTGGGAGATAGTGGTTACAGTTCTGAAAGACAATCCTGTTTCACCCTCCACAGTTTTGGCTTTTCCTGCGTATCTGCTGGGTATAAACCAAGACCGGTTAAAAGAGAAGCTAACAAGCCGCCAGATGGACAGTAAGTGGGGAGGAAAGTCAGAGTCCATCCATGTGACCCTCAACGTGGAGCAGGCCTGCTACACCAGGGACGCGCTCGCCAAGGCCCTGCACGCACGAGTCTTTGATTTCTTGGTAGATGTAAGTAAACAGAAGCGGACATGGCGAAGCTTCATGTTTTACATTGAAGGAATACAATGACTAAGAGTTTTTACTCATGCTTGCCTCAGACCTTTGCCTCAGTGTCCGATAGAGGTTTGTATGTCCCTCTCTGCCCTGTGTGTTCTCTCTCTCTCTCTCTCTCTCTCTCTCTCTCTCTCTCTCTCTGCTTCTGGCGAATCTTGAACCTAGCTCCTACATATTCACAGCAAGACCTAGTAACTAAAACAAACACAGTACCTTGAGGGAACACAGGAAGCCTATGGTCCAGGGCATTCTTGATTTCTCTGTGTAAAGGCTTAGGATTGTTATATTTGGTAATAACACAGTTAATCTGTGGCAAGTGGTTCCACTCAGGAAGTGATAATCATACGTCTTTTCTTGCATTTCTGAGGGGCAGGTATTTAAGATCAGCTTAGCCAATCAGCTCTGACTCAAACATAGTTCAAGTTACAACACTGATGGAGAGCAGTTCTCCAGGCTGGCCTGGGGTTGGGGGGCATGGAGTCAAGTAGAAGTCTTCAGGGCTGTTGGTTCGAGGTCTCTGTTTGTAGCCACGTGGACCTCATCTTAGGGCAGCCTGATGTCGGCAGCTGATTTTTCCCAGAGCCAGTGATCTAAGACAGGGCAGGGGAGCAACAGGCCATGCATGTTTTGTTTTGTTTTAATAGTTATCTATTTATTGTTATGTAAGTACACTGTTGCTCTCTTCAGACACACCACAAGAGGGCATCGAATCCCATTACAGATGGTTGAGATGCAACATGTGGTTGCTGGGAATTGAACTCAGGACCTCTTGGAAAGCAGTCAGTGCTTTTCACCACTGAGCCATCTCTCTCCAGCCCAGACCACGAGTGTTTTATGTCCCAATCTTACACCTAGTTATTATCACTTTGACAATTGATCTGAGCAAGTGGCTGAGAAAGAGCAGTCTACATGGGATGGGAATTAAGCTGTGCCTTTCAAAGGGGGAAACATCAAAGGTTTGGGATATCTACATGTTGGGAGATGGTGTTTTGCTTGATTAATGTTTGTTTTGTTTTGTTTTTTGTTTTGTTTTGTTTTGTTTGTTTTTCGAGACAGGGTTTCTCTGTATAGCCTTGGCTGTCCTGGAACTCACTCTGTAGACCAGGCTGGCCTCGAACTCAGAAATCCGCCTGCCTCTGCCTCCCGAGTGCTGGGATTAAAGGCGTGCGCCACCATGCCCGGCTTGTTTTTTTGTTTTGTTTTGTTTTGAGATAGTATCTATGTAGTCTAGGATAGCCACAAACTCGATTTAACTTCTGATCTTCCTGCTTCTGCCTCCTGAGTGTTGATACAGGAGTGTACCACCATGCCCAATTTATGCTGTGCTGGTGACCCTGAACCAGGGCTTCATGCATACTAGGCAAGCACTCTATCAACTGGGCCACACCCTTCCTTAATGTTCATTGTACTTTTAAATTAACTCTGATAACTATAGATGCAGCATAATCATGCACATGCTTATTTATGAATATTCTTACTTTGTTTGTTTTTTCAGACAGGGGTTTCTCTGTGTAGCCCTGGCTGTCCTGGAACTCACTTTGTAGAGCAGGCTAGTCTCGAACTCAGAGATCTACCTGCTTCTGCCTCCTGAGTACTGGAATTAAGGGTGTGTGCCACTACTGACAATACACACACACACACACACACACACACACACAGATACTAATAATGGATGTTATTTGTAGATTGTTTACCTTCTGCATGGCTTCTGGGAACTGTGGCCACTTTATGCTCAGCATCAGTGACTTGTGTGTGCTGTGACAGTCAAATGCTGAGCTGGGTGCATGTGACTGGCAGTTGCAGGTTTTGCAAGAGTGGTGCCTCGTTCAGGGTCTTTCTCATATCACCCAAGGTGACAGCTTCTTCTAGGTCTCTGGACATCACTGTATGAATACCACCTTCCTTCATCCCTCTGTCCCCCCCCCTCCCATGACAGACACGCGCGCACACACACACACACACACACACACACTCACACACACACTCTACAGTTGTTTTTTTCAGATCTTCCCAAGACCGTTTTTTTTGTTTATGTGATTGGTTGTTTTATTTCATTTTGTTTTGATACAGGATTTCTCTGTGTAACCTTAGTTGTCCTGAAACTCACTCTGTAGACCAAGCTACCCTCCAATTCAGAGATCAGCCTGCCTCTGCCTCCCAAGTGCTAGGAATAAAGGCATGTGCCACCACTGCCAGGTATCCCCAGATCTTTTAAAAGCATACACGGCTTGTCTTCAAGCTGTCTTGTCTCCAAGGATCAATGTGGTTGCTATGCAGTGCTCCATACCCTTCCTGTATGTTTGTTCAATAGGAATGAAAGAAGGGGACTAGAGAGATGGCTCAGTGGTCAAGACTGCTCTTCTAGAGGTCCTGAGTTCAATTCTTAG
>LR754394.1:41592-61325 GCA_902729485.2 Mus minutoides | reverse complement strand
TTGAACTCAGGATCTCTGGAAGAGTGTGGGCAGAGCTCTTAACTGCTGAGCCATCTCTCCAGCCCCCATCTATCTATTTTAATCAAACTTAAACCAGCAACTTTTAAAAGCAAACATTGCGGGACTAGAGAGATAGCTCAATAGACTAGGGTTCGGTTCCCAGCACCCACAGTTCCAGGGGATCTGATGTGCGCTCTAACCTCTGCCAGCACCTCACATTTATAGTTCTCAGGCATACATGCAGGCAAAACACTCTTAAACACACAAAGAAAGGAAAGATAAATCTAACATTTTAATGTTCTAAATGGCTGAGCCATCTTTTCAACCCCACAAAACAATTTTTAAATTGAACATTTTAACACAATATAATAAAAAAAATACAATATTTTGGAACTATTTGGAAACTATTATGTTTCCATAAGATCCAAAACTTCATGTTAGAGACAGTGCCGTTCATGACCTATAAGCATCTCCAATCTGAGCAGAAGTGATTCAGCCATCTTTGTGGTGTTACAAGGCACCAAGGCTGCTGCGTTGCTGCGTAATCCTCCACCAGCGACATTGTCAGAAACACCGTGGGCTCATTTCACATTTGATTTTGAATTATTTTGCTTACAGCACATCTAGAAGCCCTTTTCTGTTCCCAGTTTCCCACTCTCCCATTTATTTACCTCACCCCATACAAGGTTACAACCCATACTATAAGAAGCTAGGAACTAGAGCATTGGGGAGGAAGGAGAGGAGGAGGAGGGAAAGGAGGACGGAAGCCCAACTTTGGCATGCTGATTTATTAGTCTCTGTCTGCCCTCTTGCAGTGAATGTGGTGGAGGCCCTTCAGGAATTCTGGCAGATGAAACAGTCTCGGGGCGCTGACTTGAAGAATGGGGCTCTGGTGGTATACGAGATGGTTCCCTCCAACAGCCCACCCTACGTCTGCTATGTCACTCTGCCTGGGGGGAGCTGCTTCGGGAGTTTCCAGGTAAGAGTCATGAGGCTGCAGAAAGGGTAAATGTGGAAGTGCTAATACATTCTATTATTTGGCCACTGGTCTCTGCCTGATATCCTGTCATGGATATGAGGACTAACTCTGGGCAAATCCTTCCAGCAAGCACCCGAGGCTCATGAGATCGCAGAGGAACCTCAATCAGCATACTTTGTTTTGGCCCACAACTCAAACCCATTTCAAATTTGAGCAGTTATGACCGAACTCCCAGCGCCAACCTTTGCTTTAATCTGGCTTCCTGCTCACACTCCCAACTTCTTGCCATTTCTTCTTTTTGAAATGTGTATGGCTGTCTTGCTAGCTTCTATGCCTGTGTAGCACATTTGAGGAGTGCCCAGATACCCTGGAACTAAAGTTACAGATTGTTTTAAGCTGCCATGTGGGTACTGGGAATCTAACCTGAGTCCTCTGTAAGAGCAGCCAGTGCTTCCAACCAATGAGATATCTCTCCAGCTCTGATGATGATGATGAGTATGATAATTTTTTTAAAAGATTTATTTATTTATTTTATGTAAGTACACTGTAGCTATCTTCAGACACTCCAGAAGAGGGAGTCAGATCTCATTACTAAGGATGGTTGTGAGCCACCATGTGGTTGCTGGGATTTGAACTCCCGAACTTTGGAATAGCAGTCGGGTGCTCTTACCCACTGAGCCATCTCACCAGCCCCAAGTATGATAATTTTTGAAATAGGGTTTCTCTATGTGACAACCCTGGCTGTCTTGGAACTTGCTGTATAGATCAGGCTGGCCTTGAACTCAAGAGATCTGTCTGCCTCTGCTCCCCAAATGTTGGGATTCAAGGCGTGCTCCACAACCACCTGGCTCTGATTTTATTTTTAATTACATGTATATGTATGTATGTTGGGGGAATGTGTATAAAGCCTGAAGGGCTAGAAAGAAAGCCCTATGTATATATGTATATACACATATATACACATACACACACATATAGACATATATGTATATGTATATATTACACAAATAAAACAGATTATAAAAATCTTTAAAAATAAATTATACATATTCTATGAATATTGTCAATAATTTTTTTTCCATTTCAGAGAGGAAGGCAGCCTTCCAAAATGTCACCTTAAAGAGTCTGGATAGAATTTAAAGAAGATAATAGACACCTTTGGTTAGTTTTCATGTGGTTGTGTCACCATTAGATATGGTTGGAGCCCTTGCTGCGTCTACAGCACCTTGGGCTTCCTCATCATATGACTTACAATGTATCATTACTGCTTGTCTTTGCAAGGATTCCCAACTGTATCTGTTTTTTCCCCCTCTGTATATGTGTATTATGTGTGTGTATACACATAGGATTGAACCCAGGGCCTTGCAAACTATCTTTCTTCTTGGTCAATATTAAAAACCTGCCACCCATTCAGAGACTAGTACATAGAGGACAATTTATCTATTGCATGAGTATAAGCCACTGTAGCTCAGTTTTTGCCTTAAACAGAGAGTCCTAAGGAAATCTCTCACTCACTCCTCATTCACTCCTCACTCACTCCTCACTCACTCCTCACTCACTCCTCACTCACTCCTCACTCACCCCTCACTCACCCCTCACTCACTCCTCACTCACTCACCCCTCACTCACTCACTCCTCACTCACTCACTCCTCACTCACTCACTCCTCACTCATTCACTCCTTACTCACTCACTACTCACTCACTCACTCCTCACTCCTCACTCACTCCTCACTCATTCATTCCTCACTCACTCTATTCATAGATGGGGTCTATAGTCCTGGCTGTTCTGGGATTCACTCTGTAGAACAGGCTGGCCCTGAACCCATGGAGATTTGCCTGCCTCTGCCTTGGAGTGCTGCATTAAAGGTATGCACCACCATGCCTGGCTTGGTAGCTTTTTTTTTTCTTTTAATCAGATAAGTTTTGGCTCAACACTTGAGCCATTTCAGATAAATAAATATAAGCCAGGATGGCTAATGATTACACTTAGTTTTCCATTTTCATGCATGGTGTGCACGAATGTGGGTGCATGTAACTAGCCCATGCCTACTGTGTGTGTGTGGAATCCCGAGGCTGACATAGAGAAACATCCTCAGTAACTCTCCCACCTTACTCAGCAGTGAGGAATTTCTCAGTCAGACCTACAGTTTGCCAACATGGCTGCTCTTGCTAGCCAGCTTGCTCTGGGGAACCCAGCTCTGTTGTTCCAGAGGCTGGAACCTCAGGCAGACATCATGTATCTGGGTTCCAGAACCTGGGATCTGAATTCTGGCGGTCACCCCTGTGCAGCAAGTCCTTTAGCGCTGGCCCATCTCAGCCCCTTTTCTTTTCTTAGAGTATTATGGCTCCTTCTCACGCCCTCACCATCCTAAGGCCAGGCTGAGGTTTACTTTGATTTATTATTTCCTGAAAGTCTAATGATCTGTTCTTGGCCTCTTTTAGCGTATTTTACATCCCCCTTGGCAGGTGGAATTTTCCTAGTGGTTTTCTTCACACCGACTTTTTCAGTAGTAAAATTATGGGATAAAGTAGTTAACAGGTTAGTAATAAAGTAGAAATAGAGAAACTAAAGAAACAAAAAGCCTTAATGTGGATATATCAAGTTCAATAAGGGAAACCAGGACTTATCAATATAGTTAAGTGACAACATCTCCCACTATCCCTTTGAAAGCTGAAACATTTTAATCCCAGCACTTGGGAGGCAGAGGCAGGTGGATTTCTGAGTTGGAGGCCAGCCTGGTCTACAAAGTGAGTTCCAGGACAGCCAGGGCCATACAGAGAAACCCTGTCTCGGGGGAAAAAATGCTGAAACATCAAGCCAATGTGGTAATACAAACCTGCCATTAATCCCAGCACTTGGGAGGCAGAGAGATCTGTGTTCAAGGTCAGCCTGGTCTACACAGTGAGTTCCAGGACAGCCAGAGTTACACAGAGAGACACCTTATCTCAAAAAAGCAAAAAGCTGTATCACTCCTCTTAATCATGAGTGAGCAAGGCTCAGAGGCTTCTGCAGCACCTGCTAAAGACTAATTATAGCAGAATACCATGATGGCTAAGGATCTGAAGTCAGGGTGATCTGACTTCTGAACATTTGATTTGCCCTAAGACCATGTTGGTTAGTTTTAAAAAGCTGTTTCCCTTGTTTTCCTCAGTCAGCGTTCCTTCCCTTAGCGACCCATCTTCCTTGCATTTCCTGCAGGCAAAAAAGACATCTTCAGCCTTAGCGCCTATGGAGGTAGCTTCTCTGGTCTGCTGTAGAAGACGCCTGTTTACAGCTAAGAGAATGTGGAAGAATCCCAAATGGGTGCTTCCAACAGGTCATGGCCTTGTTTTAATCTTGGCTTACCTAGAATTCAGAGACCCTTGCTTGACAAACTGGTTTTTGAGTGATTAGTCCACTGACACTTTACAGAAAGGCATTTTCCATGTCTTATGGCTATCTGCTGACTTCAGCAGCCTTCCTAGCTCTGCATTCAATTTTGTAGGAGTAGTCATCTCCAATTCTTTAATGACTTCAGGATGTTGAGTCAAAATTATGTTTCCAAACACCATGCCATTTTTCAGTAAAGCTTCGGAAAGTGTGATGAATGCAACTGATTCATCCATGGTGTCCAAATGTCCTCTTCCTCGGTGGTGTCCTCCCTGCTGCTCCGCCTCCCTCCTCAGTGATATCTTCCCGGCTCTTCTTCCCTCCTCAGTGGTGTCCTCCCTGCTGCTTCTCTTCCCGCCTCAGTGATGTCCTCCCTGCTCCTCCTCCCTTTTAGATGCACATGTGTATATATTCTCACTCTTTCTCTCCTGCCTAGTTTTGCCCCACAAAAGCTGAAGCCCGGCGAAGTGCTGCAAAGATTGCATTAATGAACTCCGTGTTTAATGAGCATCCTTCCCGAAGAATTACTGATGAGTTTATTGAGAAGAGTGTCTCAGAGGCCCTGGCATCTTTCAATGTAAGGAACTTGGAAATGGAAGGGAGGGAGCATGGGGAATGGGAGAGGCAAGGAACCTACCCATTTTTGTTCTTTTCTGTCTGTATTTGAATATTTTGTATATATGGGTGTACCACATACATGCAGTGCCTAGAAGCCAGATGAGCATCAGGTCCCTAGAATTGGATTTATAGATGGTTCTGATCTGCTATGTGGGTGCTGGGGATTGAACCCTGGTCCTCCGGGGCAGTAGCCAGTGCTCTTAATGACTGAGCCATGGCCCCAGCCCTTTTGTCTGCATTTCTTATATTTTTGGTTGTGAGCCTAGCCTTTAACGGCTGAGCCATCTCTCCAGCCCTTGTCTGCATTTCTATTCTGTTTATTCTACCAATTTGTGTGTGTGTGTGTGTGTGTGTGTGCATGCGTGTGTGGTGTGCTCCAAGTCTGTCTTTAATTCCTTATCTGTGTTTTTATGTTTATTGATTTGTCTTTATATTTCTTTGGTATTGAGATATTTTTAATTTGAGCTTTGTGGAATTTACATTTTTTTTTAATAATGATGGTCATGTGAGTAGCAGGATAACCAGGACCATCGAGTGAATCTATCTCAAACAAACAAAAATAATAAGAAAATTTTTTATCAGCTGGGTGGTGGTAGTACACATCTTTAATCCCTGCACACAGGAGGCAGAGACAGGTGGATCTCTGAGTTCAAGGCCAGACTAGTCTACAGGCTTAGTTCTAGGACAGCCAGAGAGACACAGTGAAACTGTCTCAAAAAAACAAATTTTAAAAAACCAAAACCAAAAAACCCCCAAACAAACAAAACAAAAAAACAAAACCCCAAACCAGGGCCTGGACACATGGCTCAATGGTTAAGAGCACTGACTGCTCTTCCAGAGGTGCTGAGTTCAATTCCCAGAACCACATGGTGGCTCACAACTATGTATAATGGGATCTGAAGCCCTCTTCTGGTATGTCTGAAGATGGCTACAGGGTTCTCATATACATAAAACAAGTTAATAAATCTTTAAAACAAACAAAAGAACAACAACAAATAAAAGTGAAGAGAGAGAGAGAGAGAGAGAGAGAGAGAGAGAGAGAGAGAGAGAAAGAGAATACCCAAAATTAATATCTGGCCTCCACACACACAGACTCTTAAACTCTTTCTTTCTTTCTTTCTTTCTTTCTTTCTTTCTTTCTTTCTTTCTTTCGTTCGTTCGTTAGTTTATTTTGGTTTTTTTCAAGACAGGGTTTCTCTGTATATGTAGCCTTGGCTATCCTAGAACTCACTTTGTAGACCAGGCTGACCTCAAACTCAGAAATCCTCTGCCTCCCTGGGATTAAAGGCATGTACCACCATCACCCGGCTAAACTATTTATTTTTATTTCAATGTGGCAACTGAAAAATTTAAAATTAAACATATGGGAGCTAGAAAAATGTCTCAGCAGTTAAGAGCGCTTGCTGCTTTCATTTTTTAAGATTTATTTATTATTATACATAAGTACAGTGTATCTGTCTTCAGACACTAGAAGAGGACATCAAATCTCATTATGGATGGTTATGAGCCATCAGGTGGTTGTTGAGATTTGAACTCAGGACCTTTGGGAGAGCTGTTAGTGCTCTTAACCTCTGAGTCATCTCTCCAGCCCCAACACTTGCTGCTTTCTAAAAGGACTGGAGTTCAGTTCTCTATGTCAGGTGAGCTGTTTGTAGCTCCAGCACCAAAGGGGAAGCTGCTACCTTCCTCTGGCCTTTGTTGACATTCATACATGATATACAAACATACACACATAAAGAAAAATATTTAAAATAAATATGTGGCTCATGAAGGGCTAGAGATGAGTTAGCAGTAAAGCATTTACCTTGCAAGCAGGAGGCCCTTATTTTGATCCCCAAAGCCCATTTAAAGTGCTGAGTGTGGTAGCTCTCATGATAGTTCCAGGATCCCTAGGGCTCTTTGGCCAGCCAGCTTAGCCTACTTGGTAAGCCTCAGGCCAAGCACCCTGTCTGACAGGAGGTGGTCAGTGCTCCTGAGGAATAGCACTAGCCTCTGGGCACACTGCACACACACACATGAGTACACTGAGGATTAGCACTAGCCTCTGGGCACACTGCACACACACACATGAGTACACTGAGGATTAGCACTAGCCTCTGAGTACACTGCACACACGCACCACATGAGTACACTGAGGATTAGCACTAGCCTCTGGCCTCCAGATGGGTACACTGCACACATGCACAGACATATGCACATGCACAAAAATGTGACTAATATCTATTGGATAGTGCCAGTCAAAATAATTCTGACTAAAGATCTATTTGTCTTTTTCTTTCTCCTGTTACCAGGGTAACAGAGAGGAAGCTGACAACCCAAATACGGGGATTGGTGCCTTCCGATTCATGCTGGAATCTAACAAGGGCAAGTCAATGCTAGAGTTCCAGGTACAGTTCCACTCACATCCCTGGCTCTAATAAAGCAGAGCATTCTGACACAGCAAGTGTAATGCCACCTACTAATCTTTACCTCCTTATTCAGAAAAAGACACGGGGGAAAAATGTGGTTAAATTTTACAGTGTATAATTACCTCTCTTCCCCCTCGGGGTGAATACCAGAATTGGTAATTATAGATGCTTCCACAATATGATTTGTAAAGTTTCCCCTGTAATTCTGATGCAGTCTCCTCACTTAAAGTCACTATCCTGGTTGTATTAGTCAGGGTTCTCTAGAAAAACAGAACTGACAGAATGCATGTGTACCCCCAGCACACAGCTTATTAGAGTGGCTTATAGGCTGCATCTGACTTTTCCAAAAATGACTGTCTCTTAGACTCCAGTAGCTGTTCAGTTCATGAGGCTGGATGTCTCAGCTGGTCTTCAGTACACACCAAAATCCCAAAGGTGTAGGCTGTAATGCCAGTAAAGGAATGGACTTCCTGGCGAGGGCAAGAGCAAGCTTCCTTCTTCATGTCCTTCATAGAGACTGCCATGAGGTGTGGCCCAGACTTAAGGGGGTGTGGGGGTGGCAGGGTCTTCCCACCTCAAATGATCCAATCAAGGAAAACCCCTCACAAGTATACCCAGCAGTTTGGGTTTTAATTAGTTGCAGGGGTTATCATGTTGACAACAAAAAATGGCCTTCACGCTGGTGTCTCCTCTCGTTTCTCAGGAGCTGATGACAGTCTTTCAGCTGCTGCACTGGAATGGCAGCCTCAAGGCCATGAGGGAAAGACAGTGTTCTCGACAGGTAAGAATCACCCGAGGGAAAACGGCAGGAGGAGGAAGGCCTTATTCTAGCATCTTCTTTGCTCATTCTTTTTTGTTTTTCGTTTTTCGAAACAGGGTTTCTCTGTGTAGCCCTGGCTGTCCTGAAACTCACTCTGCAGTGAGTAGCTGGTCTTGAATAGAGAGCCACCCATCTCTGCCTTCTGCAGGCACCCGGCCTGCTCTTGTAGTCTTTGCTTTTTGAATGGCACTGCACTCCTTTTGCAGTGCTTCCCCACCATAAAGCTTTCCTTAGGAAACTGGCTAAGCTGGGCTTGGTAGGTCACACCTTTAATCCCAGCTCTTAGGAGGCAGTGGCAGACAGATCTGAGTTCTAGCTAGTTCCACATCAGGTAGTGCTACACAGTGACACCCTGTCTCAAAACAAAATAAAACAAACAAAAAGCCCTACCTTTTTGTCCTCTCTGTTTCCTGGCTGCTATGACATGAACTAGTCTGCTCTGCTATGCCTCCCTTCTAAGACAGGCTGATAACTCTGAAACTATCACCTTCTGAGTGTCTCTCTAAGAACTCAGGAAAAACCAAGTCTATCACACTAATTGTGGATCAGTCTCCATTGTCTTCCTTCTAGAACAAGGAGCTAGCTGGAGCAGAAGAGATAAAAATAATCACTGCATTTTTAACATAATTTTGCCAAGTTATGGGCATTCCCACAGACCCTTGAGCAAGGGCCAGTGGTGACTTGAGACAGTATACTTGCTCTGTAGAAAAAGTTCCAGGATGGCCGGTGCTACACAGAGAAACCCTGTCTCAAACCAAACAACCAAGGAGAGAGTGTGGTGAGGGTTTCACACATTTAGGAGATTTTATAGTTTTAAAAGTTGGCCACATTTTCCACCAGTCAAACACCTACATGCTGTTGGAGTACTAGAAGATGTGACCTGTCCTTGAGCCTGAACTCTGGCTGTTCTGAACTTCACTATGCTCCCCACAGCAGGGCCCTGTGTTTCTCTGATCTGTGCATGTATTCAACCTCCTGCTCCATCCCCTTCTGGTTTACTTAAACTCTTATAAGACCGGGGGAAACCACTCTTTTTTTTTTTTTGGTTTTTCGAGACAGGGTTTCTCTGTATAGCCCTGGCTGTCCTGGAACTAGCTTTGTAGACCAGGCTGGCCTCGAACTCAGAAATCCACCTGCCTCTGCCTCCCGAGTGCTGGGATTAAAGGCGTGCGCCACCACGCCCGGCTGGGAAACCACTCTTTATAGGACATAAGTTGGAACCAGGTCAGACAATCAAGGCTAAGCTCTATTGGGATCACTGTGCTATACATCTTATGCATCAGGGTCACTGTGCTTTATGATGTGTATAATGTCTTTTGACCTTCTCAGTGATCTTTGCATTCCTCTCTGACCAGGAGGTGTTGGCTCATTATTCACATCGGGCCCTGGATGATGATATTCGCCACCAAATGGCTTTGGACTGGGTGAGCCGGGAGCAGAGTGTGCCAGGGGCATTGTCAAGAGAGCTCGCTTCCACTGAACGGGAGCTCGATGAAGCCCGGCTGGCGGGCAAGGAGCTGCGCTTCCACAAGGAGAAGAAAGATATTCTCATGCTGGCTGCTGGGCAGTTGGGCAGTATGCATTCTTCCAGCTGCTAAGCATCCACTCTCTACTCGCCATGGCTCTTCAGGCCCTTTTTTGTATGTCTCCTTTTTAAGACTTAGGATGATGATTTCTGTATATACTTTTTCAATTTTATACTTTAAAATATAGATATATATGTATAAATTCTACACCTGGATTCCTATTTGCTAAGAGATCCCTTTTCTAACTTCCAGTTTGGGGATGTAGTTACCTTTGAAATATCACTATTCCATTTTATAGCGTGGTTGGCTCTTAAACCTTTAGATTATCTAAGTCATTAACGTGTACAGTTTACTAAGTGTTCATATCTCTTTCCTTTGAAACAGCAGCAGACAGGTACGTGATAACTCATAGCTATGATCTCTGCACTCAGGAGTCTGAGGCAGTATTGCTGTGAATATGAGGCCAGCCTGGACTACATAGTAAGTTCCAGGTCAGCATGGGCTACAGTGTGTAAGATCCTGACTCAGACTCCTCTCCTCCCACACATAAAACCACAGTGGGAATAAGGAGCATGTGTTCCACCTCCCCCATATTCTTGGTTTCTACTAGAGGAAAACAGGGTGGGAGCGTCAGGTTTTGGTTTGAAGTGACTGTCCGATACACCTCCCCTGCTCACTTTACTTCTTCCTTGCCTCTAAGTGCTCCTTTATTTGGGGGCTTCCCTACCTGATCCAGAAGGAGATCTGGCTTCCTTTTGTTTTGTGAGACATCTTATTTTGGCCTGGAACTCGTCCTATAGACTAGGAGGGCTTCATGCTTGTGGTTGTATCCTGCTGAAATCATAGGCATGGGTCACAATGGCCTGTTTTTAAAGTCACTCCTAAGAAAATGCCTAAGAACTCAGTTCATGTGGGTTGGGTAGGTGGCACTGCCTGAGCTGCTTCTGAGCTTACCATCCCTGCTAGCAGTCTAGCTTTCTGGATGTGAGAAGAGGGTAAGGGTTGAGGCTGCTTGCTTTCACCATCCCTGGATCACTTCTCCTACTCACCAGACTTCATAAAGACATACTGGCACACGCACGAGCCAGTGCGAGCACACAATTTTTCCATTTGTTTATGTAGCCCAAGCTGGCCTCAAACTCTTATGGCTGAGAATGACCCTGAACTCCAGATCTCCTGCATCAGCCTCTCACACGCTAGGATTACAGTGAATACCACCTCGGCTGCCTTAATCCGTCCTTCAGTGACAAGAAGCATTTTGTTCTCTAGAAACTGTAGCTGTTCTGTTGAACCATGTTCCTCTCTTGTCCACTGAGCTGTGCTGTTTAACTCATAAATTTGTGGAGAATTTTATGTAGTAAGCTCAATTTCCCTTCTTTCTGTGGTCTCTGCTTCACTGTATTATTGTTCAGTGCACTTTCTGTCAAGTTGGGACAGTTAATGCTATTCTAATTCCACTTCCCATGTGACAATTGCAGTTTGATTTTAGATTAGGAGCTGGGTCTGGTGGTGCAGGTCTGTAATCTCAGCTACAAAGGAGGCTAAGACAAGATTGGAAATTCAAGGTCTGCCCCAGCTAGAGCAAGTTCAGGGGCAACCTGGATAATTTAGCAAGACTCTATCTCAAAAAATATGAAGTAAAAACAGGACTGGGGATATAGCTTAGCGGAAGAGAGTCGGCCTGGCATGTGAAGCCTGAATTTAATCTCTACTGAAAAAAGGGGAGGGAAGGGAGGGGAGGGAGGGGAGCAGAGTTAGATCAGTTAGCTCACTGGGTCAGAACAAGGTGAAAAGCAGCTTTCTTGCTTTGGAAATCATCTTTGTGACGAGGACACATGGGATCAGGGTAGGGTGTCCAGTTAAAATACTGTTACTGCTTAGAAAGGGGTGTTTGGATTTCTTTAGTTAGCCCTGTCTCTTGTTTCTTAAAACGCACTGGGTTGGAATAGAAGCTCCTGCATTACATGATATGTGTCACTGGCTTTTTTTTTTTTTTTTTTTTTTTTGAGACAGGGTTTCTCTGTATAGCCCTGGCTGTCCTGGAACTCACTCTGTAGACCAGGCTGACCTCAAACTCAGAAATCTGCCTGCCTCTGCCTCCCAAGTGCTGGGATTAAAGGCATGCGCCACCACTCCACCACTGCCTGGCATGTGTCACTGTTTTAAATTGATAGTTACAACCTAGATGCCACAAATCCTGCAGTTTCTCCTGTGCTCCCTTCTTGGTGTAAGATGTGTTAAGGGTTATCAGTTTGGGGAAGAATTGTCCTTGTACCTCCTGGAATGATTATTTTTCTCAAAAACCCAAGACTCCAAAGAACATGGGAAAAATTGTTCTGTCCACTTTTGATGTTGAAGATTTTAGTTATCCTTTTCGTATTTTCTATGTATTTTCTATGTAAAATTTTACACAATTAAAAATGTTTTTTTGTCTAGTAAGCCAGAATGACTTTTTTTCCCGTTACAGGATCTTGTGTAGCCAAGGCTGGCTTCCAAATGTAGCCAAGGTTGGCCTTGAGTACTTTATCCTTCTACCTCTACTTCCCAAGTACTGAGGTCAGGGCCATGTTGGGGTTAAAATCGGAAAATGATTTTGCTGGCTTGTTGCTTAGTATCACTGGAAAAAAATTGATGAAGGAAAGGAATGAGCTGTATGATTAAAATTGAATAGATCCAGATGCAAGTAAACCATCTAAAGGTTTCTAAGTGTGCCCTTGAAGAGAATCTTTTCTCCAGCAGCCATAGAGCTCAAGTTGCAGGAAATCAAACTGAAGCCCTCATTCTAAGGTTGGCTGAATTACAGCGCAAATTTAAGTCTCAGCCTCAGAGGGGGTCAGCAGTTAAAGGAAGGGCATTAATTGGCAAAGAATGGGATCCTATATCTTGGGGATGTGTGGGGGGACCCTGTTGAAACTGAGAAATCTGAATCCTTAAATCAGATTCTCAACGGTTTACCTCACCTGCACTAGTACCCTCAGCCCCACCCCTTGAAATACTGCCCTTTTCACATGAGGAAATTAATCCCTCAGAGTCTGATAAACCAGCAGTGACTTTCTCTGAAGAAAAAGCCAAACAATATTGATGTTCCTCAAGGCCCACCAACAGTTTCTTCTAGACCTATAGCCAGACTCAAGGCCAAGCAGGCCCCTAGAGGGGAGGTAGAAAATGTAGTCCATGAGGAAATTCGATACACTAAGGAGATTAATGAGTTTGCTAATTCATTCAAGCAGAACTCTGGGGAGTATGTGTGGGAAGGGATTTTAAAGGTGTGAGATAATGATGGAAGGAACATAAAACTAGATCAGGCTGAGTTTATTGATATGGGGCCTCTGAGTGGAGATTTTAGGTTTAATATGGAAACTCGCACAGTTAAAAAAGGTGTCAGGGTCTGGAGAGATGGCTCAGTGGTTAAGAGCACCAACTGCTCTTCCGAAGGTCCTGAGTTCAAATCCCAGCAACCATATGGTGGCTCACAACCATCCGTAATGAGATCTGACGCCCTCTTCTGGTACATCTGAAGACAGCTACAGTGTATGGCTGGCTGAAGCGACTATCAAAAGATGGCCTACTGAAAAGGAGTTGGAGATACCTGATATCCTTTGGCTCAGTGTTGAGGAAGGGCTTTTTTTATTTGTTTATTTATTTGTTTATTTATTTGTTCTGAGACAGAGTTTCTCTGTAAAGCCCTGGCTGTCCTGGAACTCACTTTGTAGACCAGGCTGGCCTCGAACTCAGAAATCCGCCTGCCTCTGCCTCCTGAGTGCTGGGATGCGCCACCACTGCCAGGCTTGAGGAAGGGATTTTAAGGCTCAGGGAAATTGTAGTTCTAGAGTGGATACATTGTGTAAAGCCTAATCCTCCACAATGGGAAGGCCCAGAAGACAGGCCCTTCAAGAATCCTATAAGACCCAAACTGGTGAGAGGGGCACCAGCACATCTGAAGGGTTTTGTTCTTGCCCTTTTCCTTGTGCCAGACCTTAGGGTTGGAGATGCTGCTGCTCAATTAGATGAATTAAATGCAATGGGTTTAATTGGGCCCCGAGGTAACAGGGGCCAGGTGGCAGCACTGAATCACCAGAGAAAAGGTCACACATACTGAAGTTCTTCTCCACTGAAACCTCTTGGGCCAGGTCTACACAGTTCAAATCACAGCAACAAAGTCTTTCATAGTCCTACTAAGATGGCTCATTAAGCCCCATTTAAAACATTCCATGGCTTTCCAAATCGAAAGTCCCCAAATCCACAATCTTCCAAACAAAAACATGGTCAGGCCTATCACAGCAATATTCCATTTTCTGGTACCAACTTCTGTCTTAGGGTTTTACTGCTGTGAATAGACACATGACCAAGACAACTCTTTAAAAGTAAAACAAGAGCCGAGCAGTGGTGACGCATGCCTTTAATCCCAGCACTTAGGAAGCAGAGGCAGGTGGATTTGAGTTCCAGGCCAGCCTAGTCTACAAAGTGACAGAGAAACCCTGTCTCGAAAAGAGAAAGAAAAAAAAAACCCACCTGTGATGGTTCTAGAAAAAAAACTAATAAATAAATAAATAAATACACTTGGGAGGCAGAGGCAGGTGGATTTCTGAGTTCGAGGCCAGCCTGGTCTACAGAGTGAGTTCCAGGACAGCCAGGGCTACACAGAGAAACCCTGTCTCGAAAAAACCAAAAATAAATAAGTAAATAAATTAAAATTAAAGAAAAGCGTGTGTCTTCCTGCCTCAAGATATGGATCAGAGGTGTTCCTTTCTACCTAAAGTTTGGACTAGAAGTGGATCCACCCCTCCACCAAACAGAAAATCACAGGTGTGCCCTCCATTTCTGGACTTGTAGTTCATTCCAGAGATAGTCAACCTGATGCTCATGGAGGTCAGTGGACAACTTTTTTTTTTTTGGTTTTTCGAGACAGGGTTTCTCTGTGTAGCCCTGGCTGTCCTGGAACTCACTCTGTAGATCAGGCTGGCCTCAAGCTCAGAAATCCGCCCGTACAGCTGGCTAGTCTTCAATTAGCTGGACTGCAGTCCGTACGTAAGTCATTTCAATAAATTCATATATGTAGATATGTATCAAAGGATTTCTTGCTAGTTGAAGGTTTTAAGAGAAAGTCACTAGCCGGGCGTGGTGGCGCACACCTTTAATCCCAGCACTCGGGAGGCAGAGGCAGGCGGATTTCTGAGTTCGAGGCCAGCCTGGTCTACAATGGGAGTTCCAGGACAGCCAGGACTATACAGAGAAACCCTGTCTCGAAAAACCAAAAAAAAAAAAAAAAAAAAAAGAGAGAAAGTCACTGACTTCACTCACCCTTCAAATTTGCCCCAACGCGGCTACGCTCCGGACCTTCAACCTGCTCAACTTGGCTGTAGAACTTCTGAAACCATTTTATTCTACTTTTTATGTTTTTGAGAAAGGGTCTCATTCCGTAGCCTTGGACCCCGGCGTGGTAGCACACGCTTTGAATCCCAGCAGCATGTGGAAGGGGAATATAGTTGGATATCGTTAACTTCGAGACCAGCTAGGGCTATATAGAGAGAGACCCTGCCTCAAAAGAAAACAAAACACAATCACAAACCATGTAGCCTATGGCCTCAAACTCGCAGAGCTCCACCAGCGTCCGAGTGTGCTGGACATTTCGAGCGCTTCAAAGCGGGACCGCCTACATTCGCCTATTTTCACCGCGCCGAGGGCGGGACTTGAAGGCGGCCTTTGATTGGTCAGACTAACCAATGACGTTTTTCTTCTGCGACAGTTTCCCGAGGTGCTTAGCTCCTAGAGGTTCAGAGAGCGCCGAGAGGAGCGAGATGGCGGACGTGCTGGATCTTCACGAGGCGGGGGGCGAGGATTTCGCCATGGATGAGGATGGGGACGGTGAGGAGAGTGGAGGTGGCTGCGGGAAGAGGGGAAGGGGCGAGATGGGAGTGCAATAGGAGAAACTTTCCTGGGACGTCACCCCACGAACTGGGTCTGATAGACTCCTCCCCCCTGGGAAGGAATTAGGGGCGGAACCGGGAAGGAACTGAAGCTGGAGTCTGTCGTGTGCGTCCAGATAGTCTAGGAAACGCGACAGGGTTGGTTGTTTGTTTTTTTTTTTTATGACTCTTATTTTTGTGTTGCTTCTTATCTTCTCACCTGGAACTCTAGAAAGCATCCACAAACTAAAAGAAAAAGCGAAGAAACGGAAGGGCCGCGGCTTTGGCTCCGGTGAGTGTGGGGAATAGGGTAGAGAGTGGTCTTAAGAGGGAGAAGCCCGCGAATTTGGGGGTGTGAGGGGGACACATTTAGAGGACAGTTTTCGGTGATCTGGTACGCATTCTTTTAGAAGAGGGGTCACGAGCGCGGATGCGGGAGGATTATGACAGTGTGGAGCAGGACGGGGATGAACCTGGACCACAGCGCTGTAAGTAACTAAACAGGACCTGTGGGGAGGCTGTGTGCACTGGCACTTAAATACAAAGTAAAGAGTTGTTTGACCAGTCTCAGAAAATTGCTTATTGTGTGTTCTTTTCGGAATTTTTTTCTTTTAGTTTGGTTTTGTTTTGTTTTGATACAACCCTGGCTGTCCTGAAACTCTTTTTGTAGACCAGGTTGGCCTCAAACTCAGAGATCTGCCTGCCTCTGCCTCCTGAGTACTGGGCTTTTTAGCTTACATGTTCATATAACACTTTCCTTACCCAAAAGCTGTTGAAGGTTGGATTCTCTTTGTCACTGGAGTCCATGAAGAAGCCACTGAAGAAGATATCCATGACAAATTCGCTGAATATGGGGAAATAAAAAATATTCACCTTAATTTGGACAGGCGCACGGGATACTTGAAGGTAGATTTTCTTGCTTTTCTCACAACTCTTAGATACATTGATTATGTTGTGTTTGTGGGTTGATCAAGCACAGGTAGGAAGTGAAATGACATTGGAAATTGATTTTTGTTACCCACAAGAAAGAGACCGAAACAGAATGGGCATGTTGTGTATATAATGGGGATATGTGGTGTAGAGTGGAGTAATTTTTCTTGTAACTATGCATTTCTGGTTTAAGGAAGAGAGTACTTGATGGTTGGTGAAGTAAAATTTTGATACTTTTTGATGTTTGTTTGTTTGTTTGTTTTGAGACAGGGTTTCTTTGTATAACAGAGCCCTGGCTGTCCCGGGCTCACTTTGTAGACTAGGCTGGACTCTGCCTCTCCAATGCTGGAATTAAAAGTGTGTGTGTCACTCCTGGCTAAGCTTTGATACTTTCCTATGTTTCCCTAGGGGTATACTCTAGTTGAATATGAAACATACAAAGAGGCTCAGGCTGCCATGGAGGGACTAAATGGTCAAGATTTGATGGGACAGCCAATCAGTGTCGACTGGTGTTTTGTTCGTGGTCCACCAAAGGGCAAGAGGAGGTAAGATGAAGGGATGAGGTCGTACATTTATTTATCTTAGTAAAGGGAATATGAGCAAGATAAATACAAATACTATATTAGCTCTCTGATATTCCCCTTCTGTTTTTTCATTTTCTTAGAGGAGGCCGAAGACGAAGCAGGAGTCCAGACCGGAGACGCCGTTGATAAATCCTCTGTTGTCTGGGTGGTCTCTCTACAAGTCCATTTGGTTATGTTGCCTTGGATAAACAGGGCTAAGGCGGACCTTGTGTTTATATTTAATTTCTTACCCTATCTACTTGGCGTTGCTTTTGAGTTTTAGAAAAAATAAAGTTCATTTTTTTTTTTTCTACATTTACTACTTTACTGTTCTGGAAACTGACCAGCTACAGTGGGGCATTGTGAGTGATTGTGAAGATAATCTGTCTGGCGTGACATTCTAAGTTTCTAGAAAGGCTCATGGAGACTGTTCATCATTTCTTTTTCTTAGAAGATGAGAGTAGGGGTAATGAGATTTTTTTCTTGTGGCATTAAGGAGTGAGTTTTTGATCATCTTGTGAGCAGATGTTATATTATTGTCTCTTGCTTCTCTGTCAGAGCCTGTGCAGCTGGCCTTGAACTTATGGGGTTTTGAGATGCTTAGCCAACTCTGTTGGATATGGTGCTGGACTGTGAAGGTTGTTAGTTCTTACAGTGTAAAAGAAACCCAGCTTGATGGGCTGGAGAGATGGCTCAGTAGTTAAGGGCACTGACTGTCCTTCCAGAGGTCCTGAGTTCAATTCCCAGCACCCACATGGTGGCTCACCATGGGATCCCATGCCCTCTGAAGCTAGCTACAGGGTACTCATATAAATAAATATTAAAAGAAAAAGAAAAGAAAGAAAAAAAATCCAGCTTGGGTACTATGTAACAATATGCACACCTTTAATCCCAGCACTTGGGAGACAGGTGGATCTTTTGAGTTTAAGGCCAATCTTGTCTACAGGAGAGTTCCAGGATAGCCAGGGCTACACAGAGAGACCCTGTCTCAAGAAAAAAAAAAGACATTGCTGTCATAGCAATGATAAAACCCTTTATTATAGGGTTTTGGTTTTGGTTTTTTCGAAACAGGGTTACTCTGTGTAGCCCTGGCTGTCCTGGAATTTACTCTATAGTCCAGGCTGGCCTCGAACTCAGAAATTCACCTGCCTCTGCCTCCCAGGTTCTGGGATTAAAGGCATGCACCACCACTGCCCAGCTTTTATCATAGTTTTTAGCTGAAATGATTTTTTTTCTTTTTGGTATGTCTGTAGCAACTGATTTTTGTTTGTGTAGGTCCCTATGTGGCCCACACTGGCCTCAGACTGATGCTCCTGTCTCTGTCTCCCCAGTGCATAATGGCATTTGTTTTTGTTTTTGTTTTTGTTTTTCGAGACAGGGTTTCTCTGTATAGCCCTGGCTGTCCTGGAACTCACTCTGTAGACCAGGCTGGCCTCGAACTCAGAAATCCCCCTGCCTCTGCCTCCCGAGTGCTGGGATTAAAGGCGTGCGCCACCATGCCTGGCGCATAATGGCAAATATTAAACTTAACATTTTTTCAGATGCTATTGGCTCTTCTCTTCCTTTTGATAAATGGCTTGAAGTTTTGGGTTGAATTGGTTAAGAATATATTTTAGTTGAGATTTGCAGGGTTTAGGATGCCTTGGTGGTTTCTGAGACAGTAAATTAGATAAGTATTGGTTTTGTGAAAGATAAGCCTGGTTCTTAGATTTCTAGCTGTTGTAAGGTATTTGGAAGAGTGAGTAGAGCAAGCATGAGGTCCTGAGGCTGGTGAACAATATCACAGGGAGACAGTAGTGAGCTGCTCGGATAGGACATGGTTACAGTATCCCAGGGAAACAGGTGAACTGCTCAGATAGAACATGGTTACAGAGCAGGGAAGATGCTCTTCTGTCTTGTACTCTTATATTTCTGGATGCTCCTTGTGTTTTGAGAATAGCTCATAGGGGTTAGAGATGTGGTTCAGTTGGTAGAATGCCTGCCTAGTGTGCACAGGACCAGAGTGGGCGTGACACTCCTGCTTGTGATCCTGGCACTCACTGGGGAGGTGAAGGCTAAAGAATCATAAGTTGAAGTTGTCCTCAGCTGCATAGCCAGTTGGAGGTCAGCCTGGGTCCTTTGAGATCTTGTCCTGGGTGAGAGGGAATGGAAAGGGGGGAAACTCGCCAATTTATTGTGTGACCTTATAACTCTCCGTTCTTTATACAGAACTTAACCATGTACAGTAGAAACCCTCTTTTTATCTACTATGACTTTAAAACTTGAGCTTAAAGAAAAGCAATTTCTTGGGGCTGGCTTAACAGGTAAAGACACTGACTGCTCTTCCAGAGGTCCTAAGTTCAAATCTCAGCAACCACATGGTGGCTCACAACCACCTGTAATGAGATCTGATGCCCTCTTTTGGTGTGTCTAAAGTCAGCTACAGTATTCTTACATATAATAATAAGTAAATATAAAAAATAATAATAATAAATAGATTTTTAAAAAAAGAAATAAGCAATTTCTTGCTATTCCTAATGTCATTCTTGGTTTTTTTTTTGTTTGTTTCTTTGTTTTTTTTTTTTTTTTTTTTTTTTTTTTTTTTTTTTTTTTTTTTTTTTTTTTTTTTTTTT
>LR754394.1:18192-41492 GCA_902729485.2 Mus minutoides | reverse complement strand
ACCATAAAATTTTCAAATGTTATGTGTTGGAAATGTATGTCTTTTTCTCTTTTTAATTTACTTTGATTTTATGTGTATTGGTGTTTTGCCTGTTTGAAAAACCGTGAGGATGTCAGATAGTGGAGTTATATAAACAGTTGTGAGCTGGAAGAGCAGACTGTACCCTTAACCACTGAGCCATCTCTCCAGACTCCTCCCTCCCCCCACCCCATTTCCTTTTTCCAGGCTGGTCTGGAACTCACAAAGATCTACCTGGCTCTTCCTCCCAAGTCTGGGATAAAAGGCATGCACCACCACTACACAGCCATTTTGGTTTAAATATCTAATGAGGTTTTTGCCTGCATGTATGTTTATACTCTGTATGTGTTCCTGGTGCCTGAGATCAGAACAGGGCTCCAGAGCCTCTGGAACAGAAGATACAGATGCTGTAAGCTGCTATGTGGATGGGGGAATTCAATCTCTGTCCTCTGGAAAAGCAGCCAGTACTCTTCACAGCTGAGCCAACTCCAGCCCTAGGTTTCTTTTTATATTCGGTTGTAGAGATCTTGTTTGTGATATTGTAGGTTTTCGTTGTTTCGGTTTTTTTCCTCCTCACAATTATAGTCAGGCTATTGCTGCTGCCATAGGCAAGTTTTATTTTGTTTTTGTTTTGTTTTTCGAGATAGGGTTTCTCTGTGCTGTTCTGGCTGTCCTGGAACTCAACTCTATAGACCAGGCTAGCCTCGAACTCAGAAATCTGCCTGCCTCTGCCTCCCAAGTGCTGGGATTAAAGGCGTGTGCCACCACCTCCCGGCTTCAATTTTTTTTTTTTTAAAGATTTATTTTATTTATTATATGTAAGTACACTGTAGCTGTCTTCAGACACTCCAGAAGAGGGAGCCAGATCTTGTTACAGATGGTTGTGAGGCACCATGTGGTTGCTGGGATTTGAACTTATCACCTTCGGAAGAGCAGTCGGGTGCTCTTACCCGCTGAGCCATCTCACCAGCCCCCCCCCCTTTTTTTTTTAATGTGTAAAGGTGTTTTTCTTTGCATGTTTGTGTTCCATGTTCATGCCTGGTACCTGCTGAGGTTTGAGGAGGGTGTTGGATCCCCTGGAGTTTACCCCCCTACTGCCTCTCTCCATCCACTCCATTTCTCTTCAGAAGAAGGCAGATCTCCCATCGGTATCAACAGCATGGTATATTAAGTTGCAATAAGACTAGGCACCTTCTTTCATTAAGTCTTTCCTTAGGCAACACAGCAGGTGGAAAGGGTCCCACAGAATCAGAGACAGCCCTTGTTCCCTCTGTTAGAAGTCCCACGAGAAGACCAAACTACACAACTATAGCATGTGCAAAGCAGTCTCATGCAGGCTCCCTGTAGCAGTTCAGTCTGAGCCCCATGGGCCCAGTTTGCTTGATTCTGTGCATTTTCTTGTACAGTCCTTCCTCCCCCTTATCTTCTGCAGAATTCTCCAAGCTCTAATTTTTGGCTGTGGGTCTGTGCCTTTGTTTCCACCAGTTGCTGTGCGAAGCTTCTCTGATGACAATTGGGTTAGGCGCTAATCTATGCGTATAGCAGACCGTCCTTAGTCATTAGTCATTTCATTGCACCCCCACCCCCCTTTGTTCTATCCTAGGTTTCTGGGCTATGGAGCCTCTGGTGTCTGACCTGTTGGGCCCATTCTCAAGCTGGACTACTCAATTGGGTAGCCACTCCTACAATTTCTGCACCACTTTTACTCCAGTACATTTTGAAGGCAGGAAATTGTAGGTAGAAGGTTTTGTGGGGCTGGTGAGATGGCTCAGCGGTTAAGAGCACTGACTGCTCTTCCAAAGGTCCTGAGTTCAAATCCCAGCAACCACATGGTGGCTCACAACCATCCATAATGAGATCTGACCCCCTCTTCTGGGGTGTCTGAAGACAGCTACAATGTACACACATATAATAAATAAATAAATCTTAAAAAAAAAGATTTAGGTTTTGTGGCTGGGTTGGTGTCACAATTCCTCCACTGGAAGTCTTTGCCTGGCTACAGGAAATGGCCAGTTCAGGCTCTTATCCATTGCTAGGAGTCTTAATGCTGGGGTTGCTTGCCCTCATGGATTCCTGGGCTGTAAAATGTCTTTCCTTGACCTGGAGGTTTTTCTGTACCAGGTGGTGGAACAGGAAGGATGCAAAGAGGTGGAAATGAACCAAAGCCAGCCTGAGAGAGATGCAGATACAGATAATAGGGTGCTAGTTTACTTTTCTATTTTTATGTGTATGAGTGACAGCCTGTTAAGTCCATACATTTACCACGTGCACGCCTGGTGCCCATGGATGCCAGAAGAGACCATCAGATTCTCTGAAACTGGAGTTAGAGACAGTTGTGAGCAACCCTTTACATGCTAAGAATTGAACCCCAGTCCACGGCAAGAGCAGTAAGCACTCAACCACCAAGCCATACCCCTTAAGTCAGCCTTAATATGTAGCTCCTGCCAGTTGGAATGGAACTCTGTAGATAAGATGGCTTTAAACTTTCAGCAGTCTCCTGATTTGCCTCCTAAGTGTTGGATTTAGAGGTATGTACCATCAATCACCCAGCAACATGTAGGCATCTGGCATGCAAATCCTAACTTGGTGAGAGATAGCAGCCTCCCACCGCTAGGCCAGTGGCAGCAAAGCATGCAGTGCAGTAACTTCCCAAGCAACTACTGTGACGCTAAATTCAAGTTCAGCCCAGACGGGAGCTCTGATAGCTCACTCATCCAAACATTCCGTTCACACCTTCCACCTAAACTCTGGGTTAAAGCAGGTTGAGTGCTGCTTCAGAAAAGCTGCTACCCACATGGCAATTAGTTAGAGATATGGATATCTAACATGTGATGTCTCCAACTATAAACACTGGACAAGAATGTTTCCGGTAGCGTCTTGGGGCATAACCCCAGAAGCGACCTGTAAATTGGCAGCGGCTGAATTACTACGGTGCTGCTCACTACAGCAGGGCCAAGTTTCCTCTAGCAGAGTAATGCAGAACATAATGATCACTCCCATTGAGACACTGCAGCCCCTGAGAAAGTGGACATCTCTGACATATTTCCACTTGTCCAGACCGTCCTTCACCACTGCTGACCTGAAAGGTGTGCTGGAACCTGCAGATGTGGTAGCCTGTGAAATTTGTTCGCTTAATTCTGCCTCTTAGATTCTCCATCCTCTATTCGGGAGGAGGTTGTTAAGCGGCATCTCATCACATCCGCTTTCCCTAGGACAAAGTCTAGGACAGGCTTCTGTTCTTCTGGGTGTTTGGGGCGGGAGGTGTGTGTGCCTTGGCGTCAACTTACAGCGCCTCCAGGCTCCCGCAGGCCCCACCCCTTGCTGCTGAGCATTTAAAGCAGAATGTGCTCCGGGGGGCGTGCTTAAAAGCTGGAGACCATCCCAGAGTGGGGTGAGCTGCCGGAAATGCACCCACGATCTCGCTTCGCGTCCTGAGATTCCACTTCAAGGCCGGCTCCGACTGCTTGGCTTTCCTGCCGCCGTTTGTCCCTCGCGAAGCCCCGTTGCTCGCCCAGGAGGCGTGACTTGGGGCTGGAAGCAGGCGGGCTGCGGCGCCTTTGGCCCCGGCTGCGGCTGTCATGGACGCCTGGGTCCGCTTCAGTGCTCAGAGCCAAGCCCGGGAGCGGCTGTGTAGGTGCGGCCGACGTAGGAGCGCGGGCGGGAGGGCAGAGCAGGTTCCCGCGAGGCGACGGGCGCGCTACGGGGTCCCTAAGGGTCAGCTGTGGCTACGGGGGCCCGCGCGGCCCCGGAGGCGCACTCCGCAGCCGGTTGTGAAATGATTCTTCCCTGCTCAAGGGAAAGATGGGGAAACTGAGGCATGAGTGGGCCAACGGGGAGGCCGCCTAGGGTTACCGTGTCCACAGAGAGCAACAGTTTCCTCACTGCCATGGTGGCACGAGGGGCGATCCTCTCGGTTCTGGGTCCTCTCGCCAGTTGTGACCTAGGAGCCGCGCTATCTCAGCTCTCCTTCGGTTTCCATTCAGTTCAAGGACCTTAATCTATCTCTTAAATTAAGAAATAGATTAAGGAGAAGTAATCTGCCCTTCAACTAGATCTTCCTCTGTCGTGTTTCATGTATAAAATCGCGTGTGGACGCTAGCGATGGACCCCGGCTGCTTACTGGCCCCTTTAGGCCTCATCATTTTCAAAACTCTTAGTCTCTTAACTCCAAAGAGTGCTCTCCACAGTCTTCTAGGCTTTATTTTCCTCGCATGTCTTTCTCTATCCCTGGCTTTGAGGAAAAGACGGAGATATTGGTGTGAAACGGAGGAAGTGTCCCGGGTGGGGGGTTTTGTTTACCAATGTACTTATTATTTGTCTGAGTGATTTGTCTGCAAGAATGTATGTGCACCACGTGTGTGACTAGTGCCTGCAGAGGACAGAAAAGGGTGCTGGATCCCCTGGAACTAGAGTAACAGACAGTTGTGAGCCACCATGTGGGTGCTGGGAGTAGAACCCAGGTCCCCTGCAAGAGCAAGTGCTCTTCAGCGCCTCACCAGCCCACGGAGGACATGGTTGTCAGAGGGGTTAGAGAGGCCTGTTCCTTACTCTACCTGTCCTCCCATCCAGGGCCGCCCAATATGCCTGCTCCCTTCTCGGCCATGCTTTGCAGAGACATGGGGCTAGTCCCGAGTTACAGAAACAGATTCGACAACTGGAGGGTCATCTGAGCCTCGGACGAAAGTGTAAGTAAAACAAACCTTCCTCTTATCACCCTCAGCTGGTAACCCATGGCCTCTCCTTCCTGTATGCTCTCTTTCTGCCAGTTCGCCATCATTTGCCACTCTCCTGCATGCCTCCAGTTGAGGTAAGAGAACAGGTATAAGGAAGTTAGCGCTCATTGGAGAGACACCGCAAGTAAAAACTAAACTGGCACAAAAATGAATTATGCGTGGTGGCGCACGCCTTTAATCCCAGCACTTGGGAGGCAGAGGCAGGTGGATTTCTGAGTTCAAGGCCAGCCTGGTCTACAAAGTGAGTTCCAGGACAGCCAGGGCTATACAGAGAAACCCTGTCTCAAAAAAAAAAAAAAAAAAAAAAAAAAAAGAATTACGATTGGAAGTTAAAAGCCGGCAGCACTTGGGAGGCAGAGGCAGGCGGATTTCTAAGTTCGAGGCCAGCCTGGTCTACAGAGTGAGTTCCAGGACAGCCAGAGCTGCACAGAGAAACTCTGTCTCACAAAAACAAAAAAACAAAAAACAAAAAAAGAAAAGCCGGGCAGTGGTGGTGCACGCCTTTAATCCCAGCACTTGGGAGGCAGAGGCAGGCGGATTTCTGCATTCGAGGCCAGAGTGAGTTCCAGGACTACAAGAGTGTGTTCCAGGACAGCCAGAGCTATACAGAGAAACCCTGCCTTGAAAAACAAAACGAAACCAAAACAAAACAAAACAAAAAGAACAAATTACTTTTACTCTTCCTTCCTGTATGTTTTTATTATTGCTTGCTCAACTTTTACTTTTTCTTTCTTCCCCACCCCACTCCATCCCTGCCTTCAAACCCTTGCTTTCCCTCGTTATTCTCCACAAGTGCTCCGCCTGGGGAACTCCACAGATGCCCTGGAGTCAGCTAAAAGAGCAGTGCACCTGTCGGATGTCGTTCTGAGATTCTGCATCACTGTTAGTCACCTCAACCGAGCCTTGTACTTTGCCTGTGATAATGTTCTATGGGCTGGAAAGTCTGGGCTAGCTCCTCGAGTGGACCAGGAAAAGTGGGCACAGCGTTCATTCAGGTTGGTTTTCCTTTTCTCCTACAAGACTATTTGTAGCCTTCATTCTGCAAAGCATGCATAGCTTGCAATAGTAAACATTTTGCTTTACATGTATGGGTATTTTGCCTGCATGTCTGTGCACCATTTGTGTGCCTGGTGCTGGCAGAGGCCAAAAGAGGGCATCAGAATTGTAGTTATAGATGGTTGCGAGCTGTCACGTAGGCTCTGGGAATCAAAACCCAGGTCCCAGGGAAGAGCAGCCAATGCTTTTAACCACGAAATCATCACTCTAGACCCATATATTTACATTAATAAAAATTATTATGGTAGGCACTGCACATCTGTAAGTCAGACAACAGCTTTCAGTTTCTGGTTTTCTCCTTCTACTGTGAGTTCCAGGTATCAAACTCAGGTTGAGAATAAAACTCAAGCCATTAGGTTTGCATGACGAGAGCTTCCACCTCCTGGCCCAGCTCCATTTCCATCTCCCTGGCCCATAACCTGCTATATATGAGACAGAGGGGTCTCAGGATTTTTTTTTTTTTTGAGTGTACAATGGCTTTTCACACCCATTGTTCCTGCATCTGCTGATTGAAGCAAGCACAAGCTGGAAATGTTGAGTGGGGAAAAGTGCATCTGAATTAAAAGTGAAAATTGTTTGTGTCGTTATTCCTTTTTTTTTTTTTTTTAGATTTATTTTTATTTATTATATGTAAGTACACTGTAGCTGTCTTCAGGCATACCAGAAGAGGGCGCCAGATCTCATTAAGGATGGTTGTGAGCCACCATGTGGTTGCTGGGATTTGAACTTATCACCTTCGGAAGAGCAGTCGGGTGCTCTTACCCGCTGAGCCATCTCACCAGCCCCCGTGTTGTTATTCCTTAAACATTGCACATATATTGTGTGAAATATTATAAACACTCTGGAGGTGGATACAGAGGATTGTGTGGATTATGTATAGATGTAATACCACTTTATCTAAGGGACTTGAGCAGCTGTGGGTTTGGGTAGAATTGGATGGGCAAGCAGGGGAAAGATCCTGAAATTAATCCTCCATGGATGGACTGACTGTAAGGTATTTGTTTACTTTTTAAAAGATTTATATATTTTATGTATATGAGTATGCTGTAGCTGCCTTCAGATACACCAGAAGAAGAAATTGGATTCCATTACAAATGGTTGTGAGTCACCATGTGGTTGCTGGGAATTGAACTCAGGACCTCTGCTGAGCCATCTCTCCATCCATGTTTATCTGTTTTTGAGGCAAGGTCTTCCTACGTAACCCTGATTGATTCACTACATAGAACATGCTAGCCTTGAACTCACAGATATCTACCTGGGATTAAAGGCATGTGCCACTGTGCTATGACAATTACACCTATCTTTTTTGTTTGTTTTTGTTTTTTTGTTGTTTTTTTTGTTGTTGTTGTTTGTTTTTTGAGACAGGGTTTCTCCGTATAGCCCTGGCTGTCCTGGAACTCACTTTGTAGACTAGGCTGGCCTCGAACTCAGAAATCCGCCTGCCTCTGCCTCCCAAGTGCTGGGATTAAAGGCGTGCGCCACCACCGCCCGGCAATTACACCTATCTTAATTGACCATCTGGTTTCCGATCTTCATCTGCATCTTAAACCATAAAAAAGTAACAATATCAGATGGAAGTTATATTTGTTGTGCCACATAAGTGACTGGGTTGTAAATGATAACTATTATAGTCCTTTAATTATATCTAAACCATAGATAGTCTACTCTCATCGCCTCCCTTGATTCCATCGTCCTTTCATTTTTTAATTTATTATTTGTGTGTGTGTGTGTGTGTACGCTTGTGCCTGTGTGGAGGGATTGAGGGATGTGGCATTACCACTCTGTATGGGGGACAGTTTGCAAAGGTTGGTTCTCTCCTTCCACCACGTAGGTCTCAAGATTGAACTCAGGTCATCACATTTGATGACAATGCCTTTTTCCTACTGAGTCATCTTTTGTTTTTTGTTTTTTGGGTTTTTGTTTTGTTTTGTTTTTTTGGCTGTTGGTTTTTGTTTGTTTTACGAGACAAGGTTTCTCTGTGTAGCCCTGGCTGTCCTGGAACTCACTCTGTAGACCAGGCTGGCCTCGAACTCAGAAATCCTCCTGTCCCTGCCTCCCAAGTGCTGGGATTAAAGGCATGCGCCACCACTGCCCGGCTCCTACTGAGTCATCTTGTGTGGTGTCTTCGTTGTTTGTTGTTTTTTTGTTTTGTTTTGTTTTGTTTTGTTTTTAGATAGGTCCCACTATGTAGCCCAGTCTTGCCTAAAACTTAGGATTCTCCTGCTTTAGGTGCCCAAGTTCTAGGACAGCATTCCAGGCATGTGATACTATGTCTAGCTTCTTTTTCTTTTGTAATAATGGGGTCTCATAGGACTGAGATAACACAGTTCTTCTACAAGCATGAAGACCTGAGTTTGATTTCCCAGAACCCATGTTAAACCAGGCACACTGACACACTCTTGCAACCCCAGCAGTTAAACTGGAGTTAAACCGGAGGGTTCCTAAAGCTCTCTGGGCCGCCAGCCTGGGAAAATGAGCAAGTTCCAGGCCAAGTGAGAAATCCCCTCTCAAAAACAAGGTGGATAGCCCCTGAGGAGTGACCCCCAGGTTGAACTCTGAGCTTCACATGTGTGTGTACACATATACGTACCTCCACACATGAAAGAGATGAGGGTCTTGGTTTGTTGCTCAGGCTGCTACAGAATTCCTGGAAGAATGCTTCTTTCTGCCTTGGCCACCCTAGCAGCCGGGACTCCATAAGCACATGCCACTCCCACTGTGCTTGGATTTTCCAAAAACGTTTCTCGGTTTCTTACTATGGGCCAGGAGGTTAAGCAAAAGCCAAACAAATGTGGTACCTGATCCTTGAAACAAAGTTTAAGATGACTCAGTGAGTACAAACCAGCAAGCCTGATGTCTTAGTTAGGGTTTATTGCTGGGAAGAGGTCCCGGCCAAGGCAGTTCTCATAAAGACAAACATTTAATTGGGGCTGGCTTACAGTTTCAGAGGTTCAGTCCATTATCATCATGGCAGGAAGCATGGCAGCCTGTAGTCAGACATGGTGCTGGAAGAGCTGAGAGACATCTTGATCCAAAGGCAGATGCAGGACACCCCCTCTTCTGTACTTGGCAGAACTTGAGCACTAGAAGCCCAGCACCCACAAAGCAGCTCAGAACTATCTGTAACTCTCAGTTCTAAAGGACTCTGATGCCCTCTTCTGGCTTCTGTAGGCACTGCATGTACATGGTGCACAAGACATGGTACCTGAGGCAAAACTATATACATAAAACAAAGAAATCTTAAATAAAAAAACCTAAAACAGACCACTCACAACAAACAGCAAACAGACCAATGGGAAACCCTGTCTCCAGAAATAAGGTAGGCAGTACCAGGAA
Organism: Mus minutoides; assembly: GCA_902729485.2. NCBI lineage: Eukaryota > Metazoa > Chordata > Mammalia > Rodentia > Muridae > Mus > Mus minutoides. The sequence goes on along the minus strand of LR754394.1, from coordinate 32,349 downwards.
TAGGGTTTGAGCTTGTCCTTTTGGTCTCCATGCATGAGGAGTCCTTTGGTTTCTCAGGCACATGCATGTGCACCTGCCTACATTTTCATTTACACACAGGAACATACACACACGCACATGCACACATGCCACGTTTACACACATGTGCACACACGGCTTTAATGATTATGAAAAGAATGATACAGGGTTATGTTAAAGGGCTAAGGGTGTAGCTGAGGTATCTAGGGTTGATTGTTGATTGTTATTAGATAAGAAGAAGAGTGAACCAGGCAGTGGTGACGCACATCTTTAATCCCAACCCTTGGGAGGCAGAAGCAGGCAGATCTCTGAGTTTAAGGCCAGCCTGGTCTACAGAGTGAGTTCCAGGACAACCAGGGCTACACAGAGAAACCCTGTCTCGAAAAACTAAAAAAAGGGGGAGGAAAGTGGATGATTTTAAGAGCAGATGTAATGCTGTGATTTACATTCATGATACTAGCTACTTTATCAACGACAGCAGTTGGGGTAGGGCAAGAATGGCCACAGAGAGACTCTGTAGCTAGAGTAGATTAAAAACAAAGACCGGCTACAGAGGTGTCTAAGTCATGAAAAGTGGTTGTTGCATGTAAGCACGAGGATCCACAGCACCCACATAAAGTCTGGTGCATTGCTCAAGCCTGCAAGCCTGGTACTTCCCTGCCCGGAGGTGGAGAAAGGAGGATGCCAGGGTCTTATCCGACAAGTGGGCCACTCCAGGTTCAGTAACAGATCTTGTCTCGGGACATGGCAGTGAGCAGTAGAGGAGAGCATCTGATGTCTACCTCTGACCTCTGTATATGCATACCTTGTAACACACGCACAGGCACGCACACACACACACACATACCCAGGCTTTAAGACTTAGCTAATGTATTCCTGTAATCCCAACACTGGAAAGGTTTAGACAGGAAAAAAAATTCATGGCCAGCCTGAACCATATAGTGAAATAAATCCTGTCTCAACCCAAAACACCAAAAATGTAAAAAGTTTTGAGCTGGGCCAAGACTTTAAGGTGCACATAAGCACATTGTAGACTAGCAGGAGAGTTGCTTTTTCTTTATTATTTCAGGGGTATAATTATATGTATTTAAGCGTACAGTGTGGTGTTTTGTATATGTATATGGTGAGATGGTCGCCATAGTCATGAACACAACATCCTTATAATGGGGGGGAGAGATGACACAGCAGTTAGGAATACTAGCTGTTCTTCTAGAGGGTACCGGCTCAACCCCTAGTATTCACACGGTGCTCATAACCACCTGTTTCTCCAGTTCCAGCTGGTCTGACACCCTCTTCTGGCCTTCTTGGGTGGCGGGCATGCACGTAGTGCAGACATACATGCAGGCAAAACGCCCATATACATAGTATAAATAATTTTAAAATGCTCATTACATTGTGGTGACATCTTTTTAATGATAAGAACACGAACTGAGATCGATCGAAGACCCACTTAGCAACTTTCAAGTACATGATTATATTAACTATATGTTATTATGTTAACTGATATATTAACTGTAGCCACCATGTTAGATATACAGAACTATTTATGTTGTAGAACTGAATGTTTGCCCCATTAGCCAACGTCTTCCTGTCTCTTGTCCCCTCTGATCCTGGCAAGCACAGTTTTATTCCATACTTCGATAAGTTAGGCTATTTAGATTTAACATGTAAGTGAGCTCATGAGTCTTTCTGTATCAGATTTATTGAACCTAGTATGTTGTCAAGAAAGGACAGTTCTTTTCTGGTGTTGCTGATATTGAAAGCAGGATTTGTGCATGGGAGGCATATACTCTTACCAGTGAGCTACATTCCAACTTCTAAGGGTTCCCACTTTTAAGAGTTATTTATTAAGCTGGGTGCGGTAGTGCAGCACTCAGGAGGCAGAGGCAGGTGGATTTCTGAGTTCGAGGACAGCCTGGTCTACAAAGTGAGTTCCAGGACAGCCAGGGCTACACAGAGAAACCCTGTCTCGGAAAAAAAAAAAAAAAAAAAGAGTTATTTATTTATTTATTATGTATACAAAGTTCTGGCTGCATACCAGAAGAGGGCACCAGATCTCATTACAGATGGTTGTGAACCACCATGTGGTTGCTAGGAATTGAACTTAGGACCTCAGGAAGAGCAGTCAGTGTTCTTAATCTCTCTGAACCATCTCTCCAGTCCAGCAAGATAGATAGATAGATAGATAGATAGATAGATAGATAGATAGATAGATAGATAGATAGATAAAATTTTTTTTTTTTTTTTTTTTTTTTTGGTTTTTTGAGACAGGGTTTCTCTGTGTAGCCCTGGCTGTCCTGGAACTCACTTTGTAGACCAGGCTGGCCTCGAACTCAGAAGTGCGCCACCACGCCCGGCTTATTTTTTAACTTTTTAAAAAAGTGATTTATCGCCGGGCGTGGTGGCGCACGCCTTTAATCCCAGCACTCGGGAGGCAGAGGCAGACGGATTTCTGAGTTCGAGGCCAGCCTGGTCTACAAAGTGAGTTCCAGGACAGCCAGGGCTAAACAGAGAAACTCTGTCTCGAAAAACCAAAAAAAAAAAAAAAAAAAAAGTGATTTATCAGGCTGGAGAGATGACTCAGTGGGTGAGAGCACTGATTGCTTTTCTGAAGGTCCTGAGTTCAAATCCCAGCAGCCACACAGTGGCTCACAACCATCTGTAATGAGATCTGATGCCCTCTACTGGTGTGTCTGAAAACAGCTACATTGTACTTATGCATAATAAATAAATAAATAGATAAATAAATAAATAAATCTTTAAGCCAGAGTGAGCAGTGACTGAGCGAGCAGAGTTGACAGGAACAAAGTGAAGCCAGCCAGAGCAAGCGGGGCCAGCCAGAGCAAGCGGGGCCGGCCAGAGCAAGCAGAGGTCCTAAATTCAATTCCCGACAACCACATGAAGGCTCACAACCATCTGTATAGCTACAGTGCAATCATATACATAAAATAATAAATAAATAATTTTTTTAAAATAGTGATTTATCTATCTATCCATCTTCTTATATGTAGTATAATATATTAGGTTACTTATATTGGGTATGTGGGTACATGTAAGTACATTAATGTGTCTGTGGAAGTCAGAGGACAACTTGGGGAAGTCAGTTGTTCTGGGGATCAAACTTAGATCTTCAGGCTGGATGGTAAGTGCCTTTACCGACTAAGCTATCTCTTCAGCCCCAGCATGGACATTTCTAGTAGTGGAGTATAGCAATCACTTCTGGTGTTCTAATGTGGAATCCCATTCCAGTCCATGAGAAGTGTTGTTCAATAGACATTTGTGCTTTTTCTTTTTCTTTTTTTTTTGTTTTTTTTTTTTGTTTTGTTTTGTTTTGTTTTGTTTTGTTTTGTTTTTCAAGACAGGGTTTCTCTGTATAGCCCTGGCTGTCCTGGAACTCACTTTGTAGACCAGGCTGGCCTCGAACTCAGAAATCCGCCTGCCTCTGCCTCCCGAGTGCTGGGATTAAAGGCATGCACCACCATGCCCGGCCTTTTTTGTTTGTTTGTTTGTTTGTTTGTTTGAGCTTTTTCTAATCCATGTATCTTTCCTGTGTGTCTCAGATACTATCTGTTTTCCCTCATCATGAATCTGAGCCGTGATGCTTATGAGATTCGCCTATTGATGGAACAAGAGACTTCAGCTTACAGCAGGCGAATGAAGGTTTCTGGAGTAGGAATCTCAGGAGGAGTAGAGACTGGGGGACCTGGAGGACCAGGGACTCCAGGAGGAAGTCTGCCACAACTGGCTTTGAAGTTTCGGCTCCGAATCCTGCTACTGGCTCGTGTCCTTCGAGGTCACCCCCCTCTCTTGCTGGATGTGCTCAGAAATGCCTGTGACCTCTTCATCCCACTGGACAAACTAGGCCTCTGGCGCTGTGGCCCTGGGATTGTAGGGCTGTGTGGCCTCATCTCCTCCATTCTGTCTATTCTCACCCTAATCTGTCCCTGGCTGCGACTCAAGCCCTGACAGACAGACACTGTGGTACAAGATAAGGAGGGAACCCAGATGGGTGAGATGGAAGCTGAGATTGTCACTGTGTGCCAGCCTCAATGTAATTCAGCTCCTTGACTGAAGTTAAAATCCAGATACTTAGGGATGAGGGGAAGAACCTGCCAAAGACGGGTCAGGAAGGCAGTGCTAAGGGAAGGCTCCTGCAGGCCTCTCCGGTTGGGCTTCAGTTCCATTGCCGGAATCTCTTAGCTCTTCCCTTTATCTGTCTGTCTTGAGTCTAGTTAAGAATTTGTTGCCATGAGACAGAATTCTCTTTCTTAGTCTCCTGTCCAGATACTTAATTGGGGGGGGGGGTGTCTTTTTGATAGGAGGAGCTTAAGTTATGGATAGCAAAGTGCTAATCGTATTCTTTTTTTCTGAAACCCCATGTAGCATTTTTCTTCCCTTCCACCCTCCATACCTTTCCAGGCTTCATGTCAGGCCTGGCTTGTGTTCGCTCACACCTCTGCAGGCTGTTCGAGGCTTCTCCCCTGGGTCTGCCCCAGCAGACTGGCCTCCTGATTTAGCCCAGACCTCCTCTGCCTCCACACTTTCCAGTCTCTGCGTTCACGCTGATATTAGAGTTTCCTTCCCAACTTGGCTCTTGCCCTTTCTCTAACTACCCAGGCTGATGTTGTGTCTGGCCTCTTCCTGTAAATACTGTACAATGATTCTATGTAAATAACTGGTCCTTGCCCACAGGGCAAGCAAGCCTTCTGGGCTAACAAATTAAAGATCAGTTTGCTCACTGACTTTTTTATTCAATTCAAGATGGGTGTAGGGGGGTTTTCACTGTGTTACCTAGGCTGGCCTGAAGCTCCGAGCTCTCCTGCTTTAGGCTTCTGAGTAGTAATGAGTATTGTTGTATCCAGCTGTTCACTGACATCTGGTCTCTTATGTTCTGGTCATCGTAAGCCTTAGCTCCTGTGACTGTGGATGGCTTTCCTTGGTGTTAGCAGCTAACATGGTTACAGGATTTCACTGAAAATTTAAATGTTGGGGGAAAGGTGCGGACACACCATAGTGGTTCCAATTCAAAACAATCCTCGAACAGCCTCAAGGTACGGGTGAGATGTTTTCAACCAAAGTAATTATCTTGACACCACAAAGCACACCTGTCTACAGGCAATGACTCCCCAAAAGCTATTAGACACACACAAGCATGACCAGAACTCAGTGGACTGGCAAGGTCACACAGTAGGACTGCCCTTCACACAGTAGGTAGGAAAATGCTGCTGTCACTGCTGTCAGCTGTTATTTTACATATCCCATGTTAAGATTAATGAGGCAAAAAAAAATATATTGTCTCTAAATCCTACTTTCTGTTCCAAACTGGAGGAAATCATTGAATAAATAAACCGAGCATAAAAGTAGCCTCAGAAAGGGTCAAATTTTGTGTTCTCTTTGAATATTAGCTGAGGCCTCCAGGGGGCAGCACCAAGGTAGAGAGCTGGACTAAGGCTGCTCTGTGCTCCTGTCCGGGGCTCCCCACAGCTCCCTTCCACCACCACTCCCATTCCGTCCAACTTTATTTTTAGCTGCCAGTGGGAGGGGGCAGGATAGGAGGGAAAGTAACGAAAACAGCCAAGGAGAGGGACAGAGCGACTCAGAGCCTCTCGGACTGGACCGGACAAGCGCCCATGGAGTCTCTCTCCATCCCTCACCTGTTCCTACCCCTGACGTTGCTGACAGGTGAGGGAAGTGAATTTGGTTTCTGGTGGGAATAGAAGATACGTGGATTGTTTAGAATTGGGACCATTATGGCTAGAATTCTTCGGGCGCTCAGGTCAGAGGTTAATACCGATACTATATTTCTCGTGTGCACTCATGTTCTTAGACACCAAAATGGCAGTGGCCAAAATTTCCTCTGGCTTGTACCTCATTATCTAAACCCTTGTACCTAATTATCTAAAACCTTTGTCCTAAACTCCATAGACCTGAGGGCACAGAAAAGAGACATGGCTCTCATCTTCCATTCGGCGGTTTCCTACCTTCCCTGCTTCTCCCTGCCTTTGGTGCTCCTTGGAGGCATAATTGCCTTACTATGTGGTCAAAACTCTGGGTTCGCCTAACGACTGAGCTACAGTTCCTGGTCTCATAGCCCTGCCAATTTCCTGGATTAAAAAAAAAAAAAAAAAGGCTCCCATATAAAATACCTTTTCTGAATATGAGCGCAGTGTGAGTTGGAGTTAGATTTGGGGGGATGATGGAGGGTCGCTTGGATGCAAAGAGCAAGACAGTAGAGAAGAGAGTCATGGGAGGGATAAGAGGCTTGGAATTTTTCCCTGCTAGTGCCCTATAATCTTTGTTTCCTAAAATAACAGCTTTGATTTTATGGGAATTGGGGTCAGGAGAAAGGAATCAGTAGGACAGACACAGTTGGGGATCCATAGTGTGGGCTAAAGTTTGAGGAAACTATGGGAGTAGGCAAGGGGTGTTTATAAGGTGGATGAGATGAGGAGATTGTGGGGGAAATCTTGGGAGTGATAGGACCCTTAACAGGGATAGATGGCAAACTGTGTGTGGGCAGGCAGGCCGGTGGTTCCACCCACTTAATTAGCACTGAGGTTGGCAGGGCTGGAAGGAGCCAGCACCCTCGACCTTGGAGAAAGTGCAAGTGTGACAAGAAGAAACAGAAAGAGGGGACACCCGGCAGGGCAGGGAGACACCCGGCAGGGCAGGGAGCTCTGCACCATCGTCTCCCCCCATGGCCCTGGCTTTGGGGAAAATTTGGAAAGGGTGGTGATTCTGCATCTTCAGAAAAGCCCTCTCCCTCTCTGGACTCTCTCGGCTCAGAGAGGAGAATGTGTAGGAGGAATGATGTGGAAAGAGTAACTTGACCTTTCCAGATGTGTCTGTGAATGAGATTTCAGGAATGAGAACGGAAATACAGCTGTGCTTCAGCCTGAGGACCCCTCACCCCGATCCCACAGGAAGAGAGTCATCCCACCTGGGGTGCTGAGGACGTGGCTTTGACACAGACCAGGAGAGCTGAGATAGACACACTCCCTCCCACTGTGCCTCTCCAGTCCTTCATTAACTGACTGGTGGATGCTCTTTATGCTCCTCACCCCTCAGGTCTCTGCTCCCCCTTTAATCTGGATGAACATCACCCACGCCTCTTCACAGGGCCACCAGAGGCCGAATTTGGATACAGTGTCTTACAGCATGTTGGGGGTGGACAGCGATGGTGAGAGGGAAAACAGAGGACCATGGGATGGGGACTGTGCGCTCACTGATAAAGGGGAGGTAGACCTGTCCAAGCTGGCCTTCAAAATGGCCATGAGGCTCCATGCCATCTCACGAACTACTCCCTCTCACTATGCGAAGGACCATGCTCACCGGATCTTTATATCCATATTCTCCTTCCAGGATGCTGGTGGGCGCCCCCTGGGATGGGCCATCAGGTGACCGGAGGGGGGATGTTTATCGTTGCTCTATAGGGGGATTCCACAGTGCTCCATGTACCAAAGGCCGCCTGGGTAAGGAGAAGCCTGACCTTTCCCCTGCTAACTCCTGATGCTGACATCTAGTTACTCTGACTCCTTGGACCTTGTCTTCAATGGATTCATTTTCATGTTCTTCTCAAATGACCCTGAACTAAAGAAACAGAACTATGACCTCATGACTTCATTCTCTTCTACCCCTCCTCCTACCAGGTGACTATCAACTTGGAAATTCCTCTCAGCCTGCTGTGAATATGCACCTAGGGATGTCTCTACTAGATTCAGATGCTGATGGGGGATTCATGGTGAGCTGAAAGAAGGGCCTCAGAAGGTTCACAGCAGGGAAGAGAGCATTATGGTATCTGGACAGTGGTGGCTTGGGCCTTTCATCCCAGTGCTCTGGAGGCAGAGTCAGGCCTGATCTACAGAGTGAGTTCCAGGACAGCCAAGGCTATTCAGAGAAACCCTGTTTTGAAAAAACCAAAACCAAAACTAACCAAACAACAACAACAACAACAACAACAACAAAAGAGCACTGTGGTAAGGGTAGTCTGTATAGAAGAGACAAGGAAGCCGGGCAGTGGTGGCGCACGCCTTTAATCCCAGCACTTGGGAGGCAGAGGCAGGTGGATTTCTGAGTTGGAGACCAACATGGTCTACAAAGTGAGTTCCAGGACAGCCAGGGCTACACAGAGAAACCTGTCTTGAAACGCACCCCCCCCAAAGAAGAGACAAGGAATTCAAAATCCTAGAGAGCAAGACAGGGTACCCCATGAAGTGTCTCCATCACTCTTTTAACTAGGTGTATGTTCTGAGAGGCCCTCTCAAGCTTGTGAATAACTATTTCCCCTATCCACCCAGGCCTGTGCCCCTCTTTGGTCTCGTGCCTGCGGCAGCTCTGTCTTCAGTTCTGGAATATGTGCCCGTGTGGATGCTTCATTCCGGCCCCAGGGAAGCCTGGCACCCACCGCCCAACGTGAGCCAGTGGAAGGGCCCCGAAAGCTCAGATCCCAGATGGGGATGTTGGGTGGGAAAAACCAGGACAAAAGACTTGGTGGAGGGTCTGCATGGCTATCCTCATCATTCCCAAGTGTGCTTGCAGAAGAGGCTCCTGTCTGCTAACAGATTAGAATTCAGACTCCTTAGGAGAGCCTCAAGACACCAGGATCTGGTTTTACCAACTTAAAAAAACCAGCGTATCCTGTGCACAGCCTCATCCATCACATTTACATTATTGTTGTTCTGTGTGCCATTTATTTTTAGACCTTGATTTCCCTTTGTTTATGTTTTCTATCCCAGTGTATTTTCTCAGGGTACTCCATATCTTATTTTTGTGGGTCTTATGAATGCCAAGTGAGCACTCAGATACTGGGTTCTCCCCCCCCCCATGCCTTTTATATACTTTCTTATCTACTGCCATTTGGGAGATAGTCTTACGTAGCCAGGCTGTCCTTGAACTTGGAATTTGCTTGCCTCAGCTTCTCAATCTCAAGTTCTGGGATAATAGGCATGTATTTGTCCTGCCTGGCCTTTGCTGAACATGCCCCTCTATGGCACATTGGTAGAGCATGAGTTCAAATACTGCCCCTTCCCCCTCCAAACACTCCCAAACGAAAGCGAGGCTCTCTCGGTGTTCTGTTGCACAGGGTAGTGGAAGGCCTCTCGCTAGTGCATATTTCATTCTTTACATCTGCCCATCTCTTCTTTCTTTGATTTCCACACTGGCATAGTACTTTCCTGGTAATTAAGAGAGAAGTCTCTAGTCAGTGCTTGCTTTGCAGCATCCTCCTGGGACAGTGTCCCTTGCTGACTACACCCCGCCTCCTTCCATGTCTTTGTTTCCCATCACTCTGCCCCCCCCCCCAGGCTGTCCTACATACATGGATGTCGTCATTGTTTTGGATGGTTCCAACAGTATCTATCCCTGGTCAGAAGTGCAGACTTTCCTTCGGAGGCTGGTAGGAAGACTGTTCATCGATCCGGAGCAGATACAGGTAGGTGGATGGGATTGGAGGGAAAGAGGTAAACACTCATAGACCCTTGGATGTAAGCAGCCATGTCCAGCCTCTTGACGACACCCCAGGACATTGTCTTCTACAGAACTCATGCTCAAGAACTGTGCAATTAAGTTTCCAAAAAGTCACAAAAATTTCATAATGTTTGAAGTAAGTTTATGATTGTGTTGGGGGGACCACACTCATGGCTTTCCTTTGCGGCATGTAGTTGCCTGGGGACCACGGGCTGCAAGTTAGACACACCTGTTCACTTTCCCTTCATCCTGCTGCAGGTTGGACACACCTGTTAGGGGTTCACTTCCCCTTCACCCTTTGTGCTCCATCTTTCTCCATGCTCTTCATACAACCCACGTGGGCACATGGTCTATTGTTCTCAGGTAGGACTGGTACAGTACGGGGAGAACCCTGTGCACGAGTGGTCCCTGGGAGACTTCCGAACAAAGGAAGAAGTTGTGAGAGCAGCGAGGAACCTCAGTCGGAGGGAGGGGCGAGAAACGAGAACTGCCCAAGCGATAATGGTGGCATGGTGAGGCATGATGGAGGGGTCATGCGAGGGAGGAGGAAGGATCAGTAGGGTGAGGGAGAGGATCCGGAGTGTAGTGTATATATCACAAGATGCCCTGGGTGCTTATCTTTATCTGCATGCCAGAAGTTCGTGGAGGAAGGCTAGGTTGCTGTCACCGTACTCTCTCTTACTGTATTTGCATTTTACAGAGTCTGTGGGTGTATCTGTCCGTGTCTGTTCTGTTTCTGCACACAGAACTCCATCTCTCCTCTTCTGCTCCTGCGTCAATTCTGATACTTAGCTTCTCAACCACTCATGCCCTAGTATTCTTTTCAAACATGACTCTAAACCTCTGGGGAGGCTACCTGACCTGACTAGTCTTTATTCTCCATTTCCTTGATCTTGTCATCCCAAGTATTTGCTGAATGAATCTATAAATAATGCTTGTACATATTTACACTGATGACAGATTATTTTATATGTCCCGTGCCATCTGAACAGTCAAGTTGTGACTCTGTGCCAGTTTGCATGCTAGATTCTGTTGGGGAAGGGTGTAGAAGACGTCTGACCTCAGTGAACTGCTGACAGTGTTAAATACACTATAGGGGCATGCCTGCATGTATGCCTGTGTGTGTGTGTGTGTGTGCATGCGTATGCTCACATGCACACACATACCTATGACCATATAGCATTCTTTTATCTCTCCTCTTAGCACAGAAGGGTTCAGTCAGTCTCGGGGGAGCCGACCAGAGGCCGCTAGGTTGCTGGTAGTTGTCACTGATGGAGAGTCCCATGATGGAGAGGAGCTTCCAGCAGCGCTAAAGGCCTGTGAGGCCGGCAGAGTAACCCGTTATGGGATTGCGGTGAGACTTGATCAAGTCCAGTTGTTTTGTTTTGCGTTGTATGTGTGTGTGTTTGTTTGTTTGTTTGTTTGTATGATGTGTGCGTGCGTGCATCTGTGTGTGCATGCATCTGTGCACATACCATAGTGTGTATATGCGGGTCAGAGAACAACCTCAGATGTTGTCCTCACCTTCCATCTTGTTCCAGGCTGGATATCTTGTTCACTTCAGCATACAATAAACCAGATTAGGGGCTGGAGAAATGGCTCAGTGGTTAAGAGCACTGACTGCTCTCCCAGAGGTCCTGAGTTCAATTCCCAGCAACCACATAGTGGCTCACAACCAACTGTAATGGGATCTGATGCCCTCTTCTGGTGTGTCTGAAGACAGCTACAGTGTATTCACATAAATAACATTAAAAAAAAAAAAAAAAAGCCAGATTAGCTGACCCACAAGTCTTGGGCAGGTCTTCTGTCTCAGCCTCCTGTCTCTTGGTTTGGGGCATGCTGGAATTACAGATAAGCTTATATTACTGTGTCCAGCATTTTGTGTGCGACTGGGGATCTAAATTCAGGTTGTCAGGTATGCACAGCAAGCATTTTATCCGCTGAGTCATCTTCCCAGACGAAGAGTTGACTCTGTATCTAGAAAGACTGAGGAAGAAAGATTTTCAGGATGTGGAAGTATTAACCACTGCCTGGACTTCAGTCCTTATCTCCCTCCCTTGGCTTTATTTAGTTAGCTATGTTCTGTATCAGCTCTGACACCTTACTTCACACAGCTAATGAACCCCATCTTGAACCCAGGTCCTTGGTCACTATCTCCGGCGACAGAGAGACCCCAGCTCTTTTCTTCGGGAAATCAGAGCTATTGCTAGTGATCCAGATGAACGATTCTTCTTCAATGTCACTGATGAGGCTGCGCTGACGGACATCGTGGATGCGCTGGGAGACCGGATTTTTGGTCTTGAAGGTAATGAGTATCCTGGCGAAATGGAAGTCCCGGTTGGGGTCCTTCTGGAGTGAGTTCAGTAGAGCAAGCTCCCCTGATAGCGCCTTGCAATTTTCTCATGTCCAAGGGTCCCGTGGCGAAAACGAAAGCTCCTTTGGGCTAGAAATGTCTGAGATTGGCTTCTCCATCCACCGGCTAGAGGTTGGACAGACCCTGACCCTCTCAACATCCCCCTCGCTCTCCATTCTCTTCATAACCCCCCTACTTCTAACTCAGATAACTTCAACCCCAAGGCCCTTCCTGATTTCTCTTTTAACTAGCCCACATCCTGACCTTCCATGCCTTTCCGACCACAGTGTACCTGTATGTGAGCATCTCACCACTGGAAAGTTCTTTTTCCTCCGATTCCCCTGCTGTCTTCTCAGTGCCCACATCTGGTTCTACCCTTCAGGATGGGATTCTCTTTGGAATGGTGGGGGCCTATGACTGGGGGGGCTCTGTGCTATGGCTTGAAGAAGGTCGCCGCCTTTTCCCGCCACGAGCTGCCCTGGAAGCTGAGTTTCCCCCCGCGTTGCAGAACCACGCGGCCTACCTGGGTGAGTCACAGAGAGTAGCAGGGAACTGGGAGAGCAGGGGAGACCCAGTAAGGGGGTATGAGGGACTCCCCCTTAACTCGTGCACGTTGTCACTCAGCTCCTTAAATCTCTTTAGACCTCACCTTCTGCCTTCAGGAAACCCTCCTCTCTGACTTCACCTTGTTCCTTTACATCACCACCTCCTCACCTTAGGTTACTCTGTTTCCTCCATGCTTCTGCCGGGTGGACGCCGCCTCTTTCTCTCCGGGGCACCGAGGTTTAGACATCGAGGAAAAGTTATCGCCTTCCAGCTAAAGAAAGATGGGGTTGTGAGGGTCGCCCAGAGCCTCCAAGGGGATCAGGTATGACATCAACGGAGGGTGGGACCCTTGGACCGCCTCCCCCAACCCCCAACCCCCACCCCAGGGACTGGACCAGAAGGGAAGGCAAGACTGGAAAGCCCGCGCTGAATTCTGGGTAGCAGTCTGTCAGGGATGTAAAGATCAGATTGGCAGATTGGTAAGTGCTTCCTGCTGAGTGCAGCTGTTCACAATCACCTTCCCTTTTCTCTTGGATCCTCCTCACCATCCATCATTCCCAGATTGGCTCATACTTTGGCAGCGAGCTCTGCCCGTTGGATACAGATAAGGACGGAATAACTAATATCTTACTTGTGGCGGCTCCCATGTTCCTGGGTCCCCAGAACAAGGAGACCGGACGCGTTTATGTGTACATGGTGGGCCAGGTAAGAATCAGTGAGACCCCATAAGATGTGTGAGGGTGGGCTGGTGAGATGGCTCAGCGGGTAAGAGCACCCGACTGCTCTTCCGAAGGTGATGAGTTCAAATCCCAGCATCCACATGGTGGCTCACACCCATCCATAATGAGATCTGGCTCCTTCTTCTGGAGTGTCTGAGGACAGCTACAGTGTACTTACATATAATAAATAAATCTTTAAAAAAAAAAAAAAGATGTGTGAGGGTGATGGTGAAAGGAAGGGAAGGGAAGAGAGAGACACACATATTTGAGAGTTTGCTAAGGGGCAAAGGTCACCAGATAAGCAATGCCTTTTAATCTCTTCTCCATCACAAGCAAAATTTGCTGATGCTCCAAGGAACCCTTCAGCCAGAGCGGTCCCAGGATTCTCGGTTTGGCTTTGCTATGGCTGCTCTTCCTGATCTGAACCACGACGGTTTCACTGATGTAGCGGTGGGGGCACCCCTGGAGGATGGACACCGGGGAGCGTTGTACCTGTATCATGGAACCCAGACTGGAATCAGGCTGCATCCTACCCAGGTCAGCAGTGCTGGGATAAGAAATGGTGTGGTGTGGCCCAGACCTTTCATTCCCAGAAGGTGGATCTCTGTGAGTTCCAGACCAAACTGGTCTACATAGTGAGTTCCAGGCTACCCAGACTACACAGTGAGATGCTATCAAAAAAAAAAATTTTCCCCCCATTGGTTGAAAAATGGGATGGTGGATGAGGCAAAACTGAGATAGGCAAAACTTTTCTTTCTTTCTTTCTTTCTTTCTTTCTTTCTTTCTTTCTTTCTTCCTTTCTTCCTTTCTTCCTTTCTTCCTTCCTTTCTTCCTTTCTTTCTTCCTTTCTTCCTTTCTTCCTTTCTTCCTTTCTTTCTTTTTTTTTTTTTTAAAGATTTTTATTTTATTTATTATATGTGAGTACACTGTAGCTGTCTTCAGACACTCCAGAAGAGGGAGCCTGATCTCGTTACGGATGGTTGTGAGCCACCATGTGGTTGCTGGGATTTGAACTTATCACCTTCGGAAGAGCAGTCGGGTGCTCTTACCTGCTGT